>CAXIVM010001689.1:0-29000 GCA_964035705.1 Porites rus | reverse complement strand
CCCACAAAGACCTTGACCCGAGTGTCAAACCAGCACAAAATTGCAGATATTGGAACCTCCCATGCGTCCCGGTAGGCCTTGCAGGGATCAGAATCGCTGAGCATAGAATCCTGCTTCTCCTTCAACTCTTCATCCTTGACAACTGCCCGAATGCTGATTTGGATGACGTTCAAAGCTCAAAAATTGCATGGCTCTTGCCACAGAAAGTACACCCTATTCAAAGCTGAAAGCACTCACTGGTCTTGCCTTTTTTCTTGGTGTTGCAAACCCCATGGCAAGTTGCCTCTGCACCCCTGCAATCACAGTATTTGGAAGTATGACTCGACTGCAAATCATACAGAAGAGCCCACAAAGGTTGCGAACTGCAAAAAAGTTGCACAAACTGGCCACTACAAAAGCTCTGCAATTCAGCAATCATGCGACTTGTCTTGGGTAAGTAAGCCATTACCTCCACAACATTGGCAGCCAAGGCAAGCCACACCCGGATGCCGGAATACAAAACTAGGCCTAGGCTTTATGGAATTTGTCACTTGTGCACCAAGACTTGGAAACAGGAAACATCAGGACACTAGTTACTAGTTTGAGTTCTTGCGCTTAACACTATCTGCTGTTGGAAGAATCAACAGGTTCATGCCTGGGAAGTTTTGGGTGTCAACTACTGCACAGTCGGCATCAGCTGCAAATCTGAAGCTCACGAAGGCATACCTCGAGCACCAAACTGAAGTGAAATGTCAGGATCCTGACCAAAAGACTCGTCACCTCGTACTAACAGCACACATTGTCACATCGCACATATTTGTTGACCTCGAGCATCCCCTTCTGAGGTTTTCACGGTGCCTTGTTCTTCTCACCTTCCTGCGAAACACTCTGCCAAATATGTTCCGTGCACAGTGTTTCCTCTCACGAAACAAGGGCGGCATTTAGGCACGTTCAGTCTGTCTGCACCTTGGGAGGGCAAACATTGCAATGGACAATGTGCCCGTACCTGAGTGACATATTTTTTCATTTGAACTCTGGCCACGTGAGGGAAAATCCCTAACAATGCCTTGTGAATTCAGGGCATCACGTCAACTTGGGCTGAGTTCCTAGCTTCCCAAAATGTCTCTCAACCTCAGCAAAAAACGATCCATCTCACATCGTTCAAAGTCAATCGTGCAGTGCGGTGTTCACGCCTCTCTTTCATCCGCCGAGTCTGGCAAACCTCCAACAAAGACCTGCACTCTACGATTCCACCCACGATCTCCCCAACTCAACTGGCACAAGGCAACTTGACCGCTGGGCCATCTGTGGCATTCAGTTTCTTTCAGTTCCCTGCCTTTAAATGTTTTCGTACTGAGAGGTCATCCTCCTTGAACCTCCAAAATGATCTCTCTGTTGGAACCTCTTGCCTGTGTTTTTGTCAGTTTCATTTTACATTTTTCTATTGCAAACAGCCGGTTCAAGCAACCTCATAGAGCGTGGCCCACAGCCCGTGCTCTCAGCTAAAAAGTTGACCCAATATTCTGCAGAAATGCACGACAGGACATGACAACATGTGAAGGTCTGAAGCTCTACGAGTCTGTGTCATGATTGTTGTAGCCAATGATGCCCTCTGTTGTGATCTTTTCGTTTGCCTGCAAACAAATAGCCTCAGGTCGGTGTCGCAGTTTTCATTGGCCAGTGTTGTCTTCTATATTGTATACAGGTAATCTTGGCAAGTCGAGGGTGAATGTTCCAAGTTACAATCAAAACTGTATATAGAGAATGTCATTCGTCGCTTTGAACCAAGAACGTTCTTTAGCTGGTGCTTCTGACCTCTGCAACGATTGCATGTGCGGTCAACAAGGACACTCCCTGCGCACAAAAGATTAGATCACCAACTGTCTCTTTCAACCAGTTCCGGGATGCACGCAAGCAACAGGGCCACGCGCAGATATTGATCTTGCATGTTTTCTCAAAGTGTTCCAATCGAACAGGATGTTGCAGTACCATCAGAATCAAAAAGAATCTCACACGTTTGCAACTCGTCCATGTGCAGCTTCTGCACCCGCCCAAATGATGCATCTTCGGGTCAAAGAAAGCCAGATGCAAAAGGAAGATGTACTTTTCCGCGCTGCAAAGGCCACAGTGATGGCTCGGATCCTTCCTTCTATTTCGCTTGGACCAGCAATGTTCTCACATATCCAACGACATGTTTTCTTCGAAGCTTCCAAGCTGTCATCCGGCAGACATTGCGCCTCAAAACTCATGTCAAGTTCTATGACATAGGCAACAGGGCCACGCGTGGTTGCACGAAGAGATACACAAAGAACGGTGCATGTAGTGGGTCAAACAGTTTACTGGCCGCGTTTGATCATTCGGAGCCACAACCATAGGCTTACATTCAACTGTCCCCATTCACCTTGGTTTTGGAAGACAGTTGCACACTTTGGCAACTTCCACCTTGACTTTCGACGACAGTTAGACACTGTAGCAACTTCCATTGTGCAACAAAGAGCCAGATTGCCACGCAGCACGCGCCGGAACCGCGGAACCACGCTGGAACCGCCGCAGGGAGCGTCTCAAACAGCTAGCTTTCACAGCCGTTGGCGCACACATTCTCTCAAGAAAACGCATGGATTCGCACAGCGCCTTACATGAAAAACCGTCCACATTGCCCCATGGCCA
This sequence comes from Porites rus, assembly GCA_964035705.1. Lineage (NCBI taxonomy): Eukaryota > Metazoa > Cnidaria > Anthozoa > Scleractinia > Poritidae > Porites > Porites rus. Next base: position 26,354 of record CAXIVM010001689.1, on the reverse strand, counting down.
CTGAAAGTGCATGTGTAGACTTAGCTAGCACTTCACTTGGCTACTGTCTACGCTAACGGCTAACTCTTAAACTTAGCTATTTGTCTACACCAAGCTATTTGTCCGCACTGCGTATTACCTGCACTAACTATTGCCTGCGCTATTTACAGTAACTGCTCGTAACTAAGGAAGTCTCTTAACTAAACTTCCTTTGATTAGGCTGGTGTATTGGTTGCAGAAGCACACGGCTCAAGTGTCGGAAACTGAAGAAATTGGCACCACTTAAGGTCCTTGATACATGAGCAGATTTGCAAATGCCATTCGAAAAGCATACTGCTCTCAAATCCGAACTGCCATAGGAAGCTATTTCGCCAGCATAGCAGCTTAGCTCTGAGTCCTTTAGTCGACAGCTTCAAAGGTGGTCCCTGCTGGAAGCTCTGCAGAGATTTCTGCGAGGAAATCCATGGCTTCTAACCCCACCGATTCCACAGGTTCAACTGGCTCTGCCATGAACGGTGCTGCTTCCAGCTCAGTCTGTTCAACAGGCTCCGGCTGCTCCAGCTCTTGTGTTTGCTCTGCCTGTGCCTCAGCCATTGCCGGCTCTGGCTCTGGCGGTGGAGGCACAGGCAGTCCAGCCCTGCAAGGCTCATGTATATACACAATTGCACTGAAAAGTTATCAAGTCTCTTCACGCAAAAAATAGATATTAATAAAACTCTTGCACACCAGCTCCATGATTTGCCTTTGCCACGGTGGAATCGGCTTCGGGGCAACTTTCGCTGTAGCACCTCACTGAAACGACCATGGAAGCATCTCTTCACACAAGTTGATCCAGTTGATCTTTAGTTGCTCAAGCACAATTAGCTTGAACTGTTCTCCAATGTGTTCCACCAAATTGGCAAGTGGCCGATAATCTTCGCCGTTGGCGGCCTGACCAAGCACTCTTTGCGTCTTAGCCGTGATTCGGTGCTTCGATCTGTGCTGAGGTGGCAACAGCTTGGGAATGATCGGCGCTGGAGGTGGGGCCTGAAGGAAGTGAGCCCAGCAAGACCTTTTTGGAGAAGCTCAAAAACAGGAAGGAACTGAAGAATAGACGAAAAATGGAGGTGAATGGAGGCTGTGCCAAGCCTCCACCTCCCAAAAGCCTCGCTTTCTGGAGTTTTGCCTCACTCCAAAGAGAGCTCAATAACGTGCTGTTGGACCGCAGTTCATAGATTCTTTGATCCAAGACTCTCCATGTCTGGGAGGTCTCCGCGTCTGGGAAGGAGGAACGTGGTGGAGGCGCCAACCTTTGAACACTCAGTGTTTTCAAGTCAACACTATCTTAAGCTTGAAGCTCTTCAAGTCAACACTATCTTATCTTAAGCTCGGAGCTTGCAAAAAAGGAAGTGGATACAATTATATGATAAGCTTGTTTACCTTGTTCAATGGTCTCAGGTCAGCACTGCATGTCGCCATGCCGTTGCTTTTGGCTTCCAGCCCTTTTTCAGTAGCTCCTAGCAATGCGCCAACGATCCAGAAATGCCAAGTTTCTGCCAGCTGCACAGTGAACGAACTCAGTTCAAGTTCAGTGTGATCAACTCAACAGTCAGAAAGTCTCCAGGACAACTCGCACCACCGACACATTCTCGTCCAAGCAAAAGGTGCGTCTGGTCTGCGGGATTTGCCGATTGTAACTCAAGGAACGAGCTTGAGTAAATCACACCCCGTCACCTTGTCACTCGGAGGAAGCCCCAGATACCGAGCCATGGCATTCAAGCCATTCGGAGCTGCCTGTTGCCACTTAGAAGTTTAGGGTCCATGGAAACTTTTTAACCTCTCATCTGATAATGCGCAATGAATGAATGTGTTTCTTTCAAAACAACTGAACCACAGATCCTGAAGTCTAACAGTGGTCTTAGGGTGTCCTAGGCCCTTTGAGGTTTGAACTACGGAAGTACCCGGCCTCATTCGGCAATGCAAAATGTTCTCGGAAAACATCCTGGGAACACTCTTGGCCAGTTATGATCCATGTGACCTAGGACGGAAAAGTAGTCCTTCAAGCAGCACCAGCGTCGAAAGAAGAAATCCTCACAGGATCTACAGGTTCGTCACATGTGTGATCTCACGTATACGTTCGGTGTGTCACATGATACGTCACGTCGGTTCAATATCCGCGCCTGTAAACCGTAATCCACAGCTCCATTTAAGGAACAGCGCCTGGCAAGACTTCAGCAGGCCTTCTACTTTCCAAAGATTTCCGAGTGCTACGATGTGTTACGTGTTGTGCCCTTTGAGATACTCTCTCAACTCTGGCTAATGGCCTCGGCAGCAGCGACTGGACTTCGAAGTCCCTGCATTGTCAGCATGAAACAAGAGAACAGCGGGAAAAGCAACCCCCAAAATGGACAATGAACATGAAAATACCAAGCAAAAACACAGAATCCTTTGAAGAAAGCAGAAATGAACGGGACAATCATTGCTTGAACGGATTTGCTGGGCTCAGCGGCCTTGGGCTTACGAAGAGAATGTCTTCCGTGCGCATCTCGTCCATCGAAACCTTGGGGCAGATGCTTCAAACTTTTTTTCAAAAAGGATATTACATCTCTGTTTGTTTGAAGAGTTTGAGTTCGGTTGTATAATATTTCATGGTATTCTATAAGTTGAACGGTAAGCGGCAAACGTTTGGGATAGTGACGTGAACACGCAAGGTTTTTCTGTAGCATTCTTGTTCAGGCTCCGTGCTCCCAGCAGTCTGGGCCTCTCAAGCTGACTGCTGGAACATGCTATGCGGTTTTCGGCTTTTCGGCTTTCGTCCATTGGGAAACCCGAGTGGTGCAAACTGCAAGCAAACGTAAAATGGTTCGATTACTTAAGAGCTGGCTAAGCAAAGGGCAGCCAATCAAGTAGATCTGCTAATGCATCGGTAAAATGGACTGCCTGAGAAAAACACAGTCAGAGCTACAAAAATAGGGTGGTTGCAACTGGAAAACTCATTTGTCACTTACAATAATTTAGCAATATGTGTCTGCAGCTGTTGCTTGAGAGTTGTCCTTTTTCTGCAGGAATCCGTCGAGTCTCGGAAGTGCATGGTGCACGAGCGGACGAAGGAACAACGACTTCGAGGCAGCCGGAACTATCGAAGCCACGCCCCAGCTGTGGCACTCGAGACATTGCGACATCTTCCTTCTTCATCCCCTTGCGTACAAACTTCTGATAGCTCTTGTTGGCTTCCGCAGTGTGAAACCGCCTTTCATCTAAAAGCAGGGCCAACTCCAGCCTCTTCTGCTGCTCCTCCTTCGCGCGTCCCAGCTGCTCCTTTGCCATCTTTGCCTTTGTCTCTGCAGCTGCATCCACTGAATCCACTTCTTTACCGGCGGATCGCGCATCCTCCGTTTTAGCAACTTTGGCTTCAGCCAACGACTCAGACGCATGGCGCTTCAGGCCAAGCAGCTGTGTCTCGTCTTCCCGACCAGCTGTGGCTTCGCACTTGGATTTGTTGGCAAGGTCCAAGTGCTGGCGGCAGTAGGTCTCGTTAAGTGAGCTATTGCATGGAAGATTACAGCCCTTCTTTTTGCAGGAGCCCAGAATAGGACATACACCCAATTTTTCGATTTGTTTGGGATTCTCCACCAGCAACCGGGCCTCACTGGTGCCAATCTTGTTTGCTGCCTCAATGAGTTGTGGGTTCAGGATCGCCATCATGGATCCACGGCTTGCCTCAGCCACATGCTCGCGCTTGCGCCAGTGCAAGCATGCTTGCCATCTCAAATGCACAGTGATGTTGCGCGGCTCTGGTTGCGCGAGATCTGTCAAACGCCATTTCACAAACTCTTCGCGATTCTGCGATTTCTGCGACTTCTCACTGCAAGAGTTGTAGAAAAGGACTCCGATGATGATGTTGTCTTTTGTTTGTCGTGAGCAGTGCAAGGGAATGTAGGAAAATGTGACGAAGCGGCGATGTGGCTTCAAGACTTCCTTCTCCCACTGCTCAGCAGGGACCGTCCTTTTGCGAATGGGCAGTTGGCTGAAGTGCTCCAACTCTGTCTTTCCGGGCCCCACGGACTCAGGTTCCCGGTGTTGGGGCGTGGGTGCCTCTAGTGCCTCCGGTGCCTTCGCTTGCGACTCGGATCCATCTGGTGCAGAACTGGCCATTGCCCAACCCCTTCAATGGCTGACGCACCGGCTTGAGCTTCGACGTGAAAAAATACTGATACTGAATTGCACTGTTTACGACAACTCCGAAGCTGAGAATTGCGCTGCTGGCTTGTCAGAGAAGCAAGCAGCTGGGTTAGCCTCTACCACAACAGCATCGAAGTTGTTTCAGTGCTGGACCTACCCAAATTGAAAATGGTCTCTGCCTCCCGCATGTGTGCATCTTGTTGATCCCACATTGTTGGCCTTCATTCAAGGCACAAAATGAAGAGACAACAAAGTGAACAGGCCGCGTCACAGGTGCCTTATGAAACGATGGAAGCGGCTCACCTAGGACCAAGGCTGGACTTTGAGTGACTTGGTTTTGGATTACCAGTTGTCAACACGCCAAGTCCCGCTGCCCAGCCCTGAAAGGCCTCACCACCAGCTTCCCAATCGACGGCAACCATGCACAACCTAAAACCCAAAAGCAACAGATGTAACTTCTCTGTGGCGCTCTTGGCGTGTTGGACAATTAAGAAGCCAGCTCGAGAAGATCCTCCTCTGGACAGCCTACAATTAAAACGTGCTCCCAGCATGCAACGATATACTACAAGTACTGTATATATATAATATACCATCTTCTCCACAAGTCATCACTGCAAAGCCCTGCTGGTCCTGCCTATTCCCCCACCAGCTTGTGGACGGGGTCCCACCAGCCCTGGAGCCCCTGCGAAAGAAAACCAATACCAACAAGCACGAGTCAAAAAAGGAAAGCAATGCCCTTGTGTCCGCTAATCGCAGTTTCAGGTTCCAAGCTTTTGCCTCCCAACCCTCTCCTGGAGTTGACGGAAGGACTGGAGGCCCAGCACCGCCGCAAGACACAACGAGGAGCAAGGGCCGCGCGTTCACCTGCTACGTTCTCTCAAACGCAGTTTCGTGTGTGTAGAAGGACCCTCGGGTCCTGGGCCTACCAAGAGTAGAGTCAACCACATCGCGGCAATATTCCTTTTTTGCATCGCACAAGCCGAAGAATAAAGTTGAAACGTACAAGCCTTGCAGCACCTTCTTTTCCATCTGAATCATTGGAAAGGAGGACAATCAAAATAACGAGAATGAGGGGAGGAAGAGAAGCACAAAAGGAGCTACAGGGTGAAGAAATCTTCCAACCACTTGTGCAGCTACTCCGGGGTACCACAAATGCTTGCACCTTGCTTTCTTCTGGCTTTGAGGGGAAATCACTCTGCTCATCACTGACACCATGATCTTGATTCCGCTACAATATCCACGTATCCGCCGGTGCCGATTTCTGGAACATGGCTAGTCTGATTCTTTGACTTCAATTATCGAAATGATGCAGGTCATGTTCAAATTGATTGTAAAAGAGCTGACTTCCTCCCACCAAACCAAGCCTTTGAGATGGCCTCGTTCTTTGGAGCTTTGGCAAGCCAGGCAGCCTAGCAGGCAAAGAGAGAAGTATGAACTCAGCAGAACTTCCACCTACTGCTGCATGATCCATCTTCAATGCAGGGAGAGGTTTGAGGGTAAACGGCCTGAGTTTCAGCAATAATCTTCGAGGAGTGCAAACCAGCCTTGAAAGCCACAAAATGCTGTAAATCTCTCAGCACAAAAAGCAGAACAAAACACCAAACTCAGTTTTTGTTTCACCTCACAGCCATCTTCATCATCTCTGCCGTCTCGGCAAAAGCCACAGGCAAACCAATGACAAAGCCCACGCTCCTGGGAACTGAGCAAATTGTAGGCACCGCAACACCTATTTCACTATTGAAACTTGAACCTGTTGCTGATAGACTCGGGGTTGCTTGTTCTCACCTTGGGTACTGGTGTATGCCTGTGTGGTCGAGATGAGTGGGGGATTGCATGACAAATAGACTTGGTGAATTCATAAGAAAATGCTATGATAAAGTTGAAACTGCATCAAACAAAAGTTCTTTCTACCCCATAAGTCGCGAGTGAAAGCCTCCATTCCAAAGAGAGAAAGTCTCCACTCAGTGTCTCTCCGCTACAGTTGACATCAGCTACACCCCAAGGCTCGGCAACTGCCACCCGCTTGCTGCTAGTTTTTCATGTTAAAAGCACAGGAGCAGCGTGAAAGTCATGAGAAGCAAATGCACTTGCAAAAGGAGCAATGTCAATATGAGACCGGGATGCCCTAAGGAGCTTGATGTTGAATTTTGCCTCCCCTGGACTCCGAATCTCACATTCAGCTACTTTCTGGCAAGCACTGTCCTCTCTTGTGAGACCTTTTGTATGCACCACTTCACTGCAAGTCGAGAGCAGGAACTTGTGAGCGCAGGAATCCGCTTCAATGCGAAAGTATCGTCCCTTCAGGGAGCGCAGGCCTGCGACCTGTGGCTTTGCCCTCTTTTTTTGGTAGCGACGGGGTGATGAGGCCAGGGCCTAAGCTGAGGGCGCTTCTGGAGCAGCATCGCGCTGCCGTGGCTCACAAAGTCTGCTGCCACAACACCGCAAGAGGATACGCAATAGAGCCCAAAGACGTCGCTTGCAGCAGTACAACAACAGCACAACACAAACAGGGACAACAATCTCAGGCCTTTCACGAATTTCATCCACCGACAAGAAGAACGCCAAGACAACTGTCACGACAGAAGTCAAAATACCCAAGAACCACATCAAAATAAGACCGTAGAAAAATCCTATATTCCCGCCACCAATGCATCTACCAAAGACACCACAGTGATGATCAAAGTGTGCGACACATCTCTGACAAATGCTGCAGTGATGCGGCTTTCTGTGCAAACCAGACAATTTGTAGAGAAGCGGATTGAGAAAGCCTGCAGTTGGCATTTCTGGATATCGCCAAACAAAACAGCGCACACAAAAGGTCCGTTGCTCATCCACCACGTTTGCTTGCACTTGCTCTCCCTGGAGCAACGCCTCTTGAACTTCTGGTGGAATTGGGCAACAGGTTTGTGGTGTCCGAAGAACAATTCCTGGATCTGCCAGCAAAAGGCATATCAACAAAGAGATCGCCAGGAATGCTTCAGTGTAAATACACCCACGACACGTCCAAACAAAGGCTTGTGACAGGTCACTAATGCTCGAAGCCAAGTGGGTGACCGCAACCAAACAGGTTGCTCCACCCAGAACGGTTGCACAGCCGAGAGCCTCCTGTCGCCTTTGAATTGCCCTGTTTGGAGAAGGTAAAGGAGGAAGTTCAACTTTCACTTCGAGAGTTGAGTCCATCAGTGGATGCCATTACAAGGAGTCGATGACTCCAAAAGCTGTATACATACGAAGTTACTGTGTTGTTTGAGGTTGAAATGTGTTGCTGCGTTTTCGTATGATTTGGATGCAAAGTTTCAGCTGTTCACCTGTTCAGCGGGCTTTGGTTGAGCTCTTTCATCTGAACGCAGGAAAATGCTGCAGAAAGCTAGAGCCCGACTGCAATCCAGCAAGGCAAGCACTTCTAGATACAACTGCTTCACCCACACAGGAACAACAAAAGATCTCAAAAACAAAGACATCAAAAGCCCGCATCTTGAGGGCTTAATTGTGTGGATCTATGTAATTTTACTTGTACCAAAGTGACTCAGTTGTAGGAGCTAGTTAGGTACTACGGACTACGATTCTGGCCTATCCCAGAATCCGGGCTGCCGGCCTCTGGGGAGGCCGCTTCTTTAAAAGCAACCAACACTTTGAGCATGGTCATTGCCTGCCAATGGAATCATATTGAAACACCAAGTGAATGCAAGGGAAGTGTTGCAGTAAAGTATATAAGAGTTGCCACGCTCTGAAAGCAAACACAAAAGGGTTCCAACCTTGGCAACTTTGGCCTTTGGGCCTTTCACTGTCACCTCAGCACCTGAGCCAGACACAGTGCAGCAAGCTAAATAGTCCAATAACTTTCAAACACAGAAGGCCTTTGGCATTGTGCTCAACCAAGACTTGAGTCGATGTCCTTCAGGTGTGGTTACTCCGGTGCATCAGGTTCAAGTCGTGATCAGCCAAGGTCTTCGATTAAAGAGCTCGCAGCATCTCGAGCAAGGCTTTTGGCATCGCGGCGTCGCAGGATCACACTTTCTGAACCTCCAAGCTGCCGGAAATGGTGGGCAGCCCTGTCAGATGCCTCATTGTGATCTGTACTTGACGGCCCGTACCAACGAAGGTTCACCATCATCCAGCAGACATTGAAAACATACCATTTCAAATCATTAGTTATGTCATCAGAAAGGCCTGCACGCTGAGCTAGTTGTTGCATGTGTCTTGCAAATCGGTCCCATGCTTGTTGGGCATCAAGGTTCCCAGCACCGAACTTTCTCTCATTTGCTGCTCCCCAAGCAGCAGCGCAAACAGCTTCCATCAAGTCATTGAAGCCCGATTCGTTTTGTGGCATGGCTGGTGGAATTGCATCCAAAGCTGTAGCGGCACAGCCACACTCGTGTTCCCAGCGGGACCAGCACCGCATCGTTTGCAAATCTGCTTGCCCCAGCCAACGTTCCAATGCAGCACCTTCAGCAGCTGCACGGGCCATTGAAGAGATCATTTGGACGGTCACACCGATGTCAGCATCATGGCTATGCTTTCGTAGCTTGCCAGCTTGAGCAGGACTATCCACACCCATGGTGCTTTCTTGGACTGAAGACTTGCCTGCAATCAGTGAGACATTTGGCAACAAGACTGAGCAAATAGCTCTAGGAGGAACCTCTACAAGCAGTTCCAAGCAACCAGCAGCTTCTTGGACCTCTACTTCACATGGTACAAAGAGTCGTCGACGTTGTGGTTCAGTGAGAACAGCCTGAACTCGCCGTCGCTCACTCCCTCGGCCTTTAGGCACAAACGCAGGCAATCGAAGGCGCTGCCGGCTCAACACCGAACTTGGATTTGAAATCACGGCAGCCAAAGAGTTCTCTTCAGGAGCAAAAGAGGCTGCTGCCCATGGTTCCGAACAATGCAGCATAATCATTCCACGTCTGATGAAGCGAGTAAAGTGAGCAAAAATGAAGTATTTGGGGTGGGGCAAGTCTGCAGCTCGGGGTTCCTGAGAGGGTGTGTCACCAAAGTCAGCCTCAACAAGTCCCCAGCTTGAATGATGTTCTACTGGTTGCCAATAGCACCACGAAGCTGGTTGTAGGTAGTGGAAGTCCTCCAAAATCACTTGGGCCAAGGTGACACCATTGCTATCTCCATTGCCATGCTCCGAAACGCACAAGGGAACCCTGGCTAGGGTAGCAAGCCTTCGTAAGGCTGAACGATAACCACGGTGGCGTGACTCCAACCAAGGTTCCAAGCCGTCGTAGGCGTGCACATTCAAACAGCCGACATAGCTTCCTGATGGCCCGCCAGCGACATCTGCTCTACCAAGCTCTTGCCAGGTTCGAATCGCTTGATCGGGGCGATTCTCATCACTGGCTGCAATAACCACATCACTAAGCCCCCTTTGGTCCAACTCATCTCGAAGTCTAGCTATAACCCTGGCCTGTTGTGCAGCACTGACCTTACATCCTTCTTGATCATGGGGAAACATCCACCAATCAGCTGATGGTTCATTGAAAGGAGCCACAGATCGGACGGGCACCCCCCAGCCACTGCATGCCTGTGATGCAACCTCGCCCAAGTAGCTCGCAAACTCATCGGGCTGGGCCAGGGAACCACCGAACGAGGAACCACTGTTGCTCATCCACCACATTGGTGCATTTGCGAACAGCTCAACCTGATCCACTCCTCGTTCAACAGCCAAGTGCAAAAAGTTTCTTTGTCCTTCATCTCTGCTCCAGTCAAATTCACCACCTGCCATAGGTTGGAAGCCTTCTATCAAGGCAAACCACCCTCTAACCTTGCTTCCACCATATGGATGACCGGTTTGTTCCTCAGGTCGTCCACACCCTCCAACGTTGTAGCGGGCAATGCTCAATCCAAGGCCAGGGACAGCTGGAGGCATATATGCTCCAGCCCAGTTGGGCCATAGGCTTTGCACTGGGACGTCTCGAGTGGAGAAAAGCAGATCAGCCCAGCTTTCAGCCTCTCTGCAACAGCCCAGGGCCTTGCCAAGCCATGACAGGGAGCATCCCCAGCCAGACCATTTGGCTGGTGGATATCGAAGGAGTGCTTCAGCCTCCAGGCCGGAAGCTCCTACACTTCCACCTTGTGGGTAACCTTGACAGCTTGGACCCACTCCCATCTCGGTCGCAAACAGCGACCAATTAGACTGCCAGTATTCAACAGTACTGCAATTGTAGCTTTCAATAGTTCAGGCTGTCAGACTTTGTCTTGGCTTTGGTAGTAATCTGTTTCAAGGTCTTGTTCGGCATATAATATTGGCAAGGAGCTTTCATCATGTTCCGAGATGAATCCCTCGGCAAAAGAAATCAAGTGTAGCAGGGTGATCATGTTGCCTAAGTCCTACTTGCAAACGAAATTGCTTGACCGTGATTATTACAAATGGCAGGCGGAGCAAGCCAGTGGAAATAAAGCGTCCCAAGTCTGTCCCCACTGATGGACCAAAAGTTCCAAAACCTGAAAGAAAGGACTCAAGCCCTGGCCAGCCCTGGCCTTTGCTCTATCTTGGAGGCAGGGCCAGCCTTGGCTGAGGGAAAGTCGTGCATTCACTCATTTGAGTCTGACCATGCAGCCGCTAGGTGGCGTCCAGAACTCCGGGTGGTCGGTCTGACGAGTTCTAGACGACTTCTAAGTGTCCAACACCTCCTGGGCCAGCAAGTTGCACGGCTTGCTTCTTGGAGACCTGAAAGCTGTAGCTTGGAGGCTAAAAGCTACTCTTTCGAAAGGCTCTCTAGCAAATCGATGTGAAAACAGAAAAGGCCGCTCCACCTGCAATTTTTCTTGCACTTCCTCTTCTTCCGCCATCGCCACCTCTCACAAAGATTCACAAATATAGAGTCGCCTAGAAATTACTCTAGTAACAAGGACGCTATTAGGGGCTCCTGGCATCGATACTAGGAGCAAGGACGCTACTAGGGGCTCCTGGCCTTACTACTAGGAGCAAGAGGACGCTATTAGTAGGAACAAGGACGCTATGTCGACCAACATCGGCTCATAGCCCTCGAATTCATATAATCAAGAGTGCATTCCCTGCCTTGTCAGCTTTTGCAAGCAAGGCATGCCATCAAGGTAGCAGGAAATAACACGTGTTATAGTAACGGTTAAGCACTTGGGAATCTACCCTTACCCTTTGGTAATTGTTTGATGAGGCAAAAAGCTGCGAGTGTTGTTGGCAAGCAACAGGCGACAAATCTCAAATTGTCGGGTTGCTTGCCTCACGAATCATGGTCACTGGCTCTGTTTCAGATATGTTGTGTGGGAACGTCCAGCACAGCAAGCGGCTGCGATGCAGGCGAATCAGAAACAAGCCTCACAAATTCATTTGATCTATTAAATGTTAGTGACAGTGCTCGACACATGGCTATTTTGAGACCTCAGGACGCTTCAGCACTCCTTTGGGAGTGGGAAAGAACAAACTTCTAAGCTCTACTCAGCCTGATCCTAGCCGTCGACCCTGACCTGCCATGTTTGAAAGTCTACCAGTGCTGCCCAACTCAAAGCACAGGATGTTCCGATTCCCATGCCCACAAAGCTTGCCACAGGCACCTTCAAAAGCTGTGAATTGTGCAGGGCCTCTGCAGCTATGCATCGATGAAGAGTGTGGGTTGTGTATGCTGCATCCTAGTGATGTGCTTCTCTGCTGCTCCTCCCTTTCTCTGCTTACATGCTTAATGAGTTGACACCTCAACATGATGTTTACAAGGCCAACTTTTCTCAATGGAACTCGTGGATGGTGAGTGTCCAGTCCTGCTTGGGGAGCTCCTAAGAGGCTCGAACGCTCCGTAGGTCCCTCACCTTGGCCTTCAGACGCAAAATCACAAGTCCATGTGGTTCACAGATGCCTTGCTCAATTTGATGCCACAGGAGTGTGGCGTTGAAAAGGTCTTCTGTAGATGCATGTGAAGAAATAATTTCATATCTTCTTCCGCACCTTGATAGCGGCCACCTGCAGGACCAGGCAAATCAGCGTCTCCACCTAATCACACTCAACCAGGTGGTCATCACAATGTCGTTCATATATTTCGGAAATGAGAGACAGGGTATTCTACGTTCGTTTGAGGTCAGGACCATTAGACCAGTCTCGGTAGATCCACCTAGGATCCAAGTGATGCAGATCGTTGGACAAGTCTCTTCGTGGCAACAGGCGTTTCTGAGCGTGCCACCATGCCAGCGGAACTCCGAGCAATGTTGTTACAGGAATAGACAAGGCGATGCCATTGTATATGTTATACCTAGCACTTTGGCAAAGCAATTTTCTTCTCAAATCCCGGCACTTTGTATAAGACTTCACGAAGTCAATGGTCGCACTCTTGCGGCATTTTTGTGGAGAAAAGCGGCAGGTGTGACTTTACCTGCAGGTACTACAAAAGCCTTTGAAGTTTGGTGATTTGGTGATTCAATTTGAGTCAATCTGATTCAATTGAATCATAGTCAGTGAGAAGCTGCAGCAAGCACACATCTGAGATTCGATGCTAGTACATCAATCAGCTTCACGAGGTCAAACGAACCTGAGTCTCGCGGAGTTTCGGACCAAGTTTTGCACGCGTCGAGCAAAACAGTACAAAGGCAGAAAATGTCTGTGATGCAACTTCATATTCTACAAAGTCTGTGCATCCAGAAACCACGGGCGACCAGGAGAATCAACACAGTGACCATTTCTGCAAAGTCGCCATTGATCAAGCACATGAAGCCCCAATAGCAAAGAAGCTGGACATTGAAGTCCTGCAAGGCGGTGAGGCGACATCGCTACTAGTAGCTTCTTGTTACTAGTAGCGATGGCCTCCTAGCGATGGCCTTCACCCTAGTAGCTTCTTGTTCCTAGTAGTAAGGCCAGGAGCCCCTAGTAGCGTATTAGCGTCCTTGCTCCTAGTAGCGATGCCCTTTGTTCCTAGTAGCGTCTTGTTTACATGGGTCATGGAGTCATCGGACACTGGTCCTCACGTATTGCACATATGCCCACGGCTATCATGATGGCCTCAGGTGACAAATCGCTCCTGAATAGAAAGGATCGGCTCTTACGGTCTTTGCCGCATTGTGAAAAGCCTAAGCCCAACGCCATGAGGAATCCACCCATGATGTCTAGGAAAACCACCTCGACTCTATGCGAATGTGCAAGAAAAGGCGAGGAATGCATGCGCACCGTGTGAATCCCTCTTTAAAAAAGGATCACCATCAACGATGCTCCAAAACTTAGTGCGCTGGCCATTCGAGCTAAGCAGCAAAGGCCTGAGCGGCTTGCTCCCAAAAGACAGCTCACAGAATTGGAGAACAGGCTGCCTTTCATTAGCTGAGAAAGGTGCTCTGCAAGATCAGCACGCATTGCACCCATGGCCGCCTTCAAGTTTAGCAGAAGGCAAATTAACCTCAAAGCTGGCCTCCCACCTTGCCAATGCATACGGCGTTGGTGGCCCACCCCTGAGCTCTTCGAGATTCAATTAGACTTTTCATGAGAAACCAAAACAACAATTCTTTCGCCCCATCTTCATCCAAGCCACATTACCCCCATGGCTGGTATTGGTATGACCATAGCGAAACGTATGAAGCACACAGAACAGCCACACGGGGTTGTAGTCGGACCAATGCGCTGCTAAAGTCTCCAATTTAACAGCTTAACGGCTCAACTGACAAACCCCGTGCAGCAGAAAGGCCTTGAACCAGAACTGCCATCAAGAAAGGTCTAAATTGATGCTGACGCAGTTTTGAAAACAAAATCACCAAACAAGCAATTGAGCAACTGCAGCGGCCAAGCGAGATGTCTTTTTGCAAATCGATGGCCTTGCTCAGCTTTTACGGCCTTGCTCAATGTCACCTGCCGAAGTTCTTCAGATGACAAAGGCTGTTGCGTCACTCGCGTCACTCCCGATTCAAAGCAGGAGTTCCATTGTCGTCCTTGCGCAATCGGCAGAAAGTGGCTCTTGCGTGTATGGATGTGTCTGGTCCTGAAGGCTCAAAACTCTCACCCTCAGATTGTCAAAGTCCACCGAAGCCCACAGACAGTCTTCCTTGGCATGATGCCAAGAGCTCGTCTTGGCAAAATTTGAACAAAGTACAGTACAAAATCATCGAGAACTCCAAATATCTTTCAAGGATCGGTTCTGCCCAGGGGAAAAGGCTGCCCATCTCACCCAAGCTTTGTGTCCATCCAGTGTTCGGATGCCTAAAGTTGCGAATGAGATGCAAGTTTCCTGAGAGTGCTGAGACACTGGACGCAATCCCAGGCACACTCGCCATTATCAGCCCTCCATACCTCAAGGCCACTGCAGATTCAGCATCCAGTCAGTGCTTGATGTGCTGAGAAGCTGGCTTTGGCAGTACCATCTTTGGATGCTGTAACAATCTTGGTCAGTGAGGTGATGTCCATACTGCATGTCCTAAACCTGTCTCCATCAAATGTCTCAGAACCGGGTGCACGGCCAAGCCACCATCGACCGAGAACGCCGCCATTCGAAGCCTCGGAAAAGAACACCAAGCTGTTTTGTGATGTATATATTGGAATTATCTCTATCTTGGTCTTCGTGCAACATACCTTTCAGGTAATGTCAGTGATGCAAGACTACAGTAAGCATCATTTGCATCATGTGACTGGCATACAGCCAAAGGTTGAAATTGACAACGTTCACCTAAGAATCCTGCCAGTCCGCATGACCAGCCAAATCCAACAAAGGCTTCCCTGTCACTGCGCTCCAAGTCTTTGCCTGGTGCGCACCAGCTGTGGCTTTGGCAAGTTGTCCACCTCTTTTCGAAGCGAAAATTCGAAGTTTGTACCTTCCCATCGCCCGAAGCAGTCACTACCTCAACGCCGAAATCGCTGCAAAAGAGCCACGCAAGGCATGTAACAGTGGTGCAAACAACATCCGTTAAGCTTGCAGCTTTGAGGCTATCAGGCGAGAAAGCAGCACATCGCAACCAATCATTGTGACCTATAAACCATCTACAGGCAACACTTCTTTGCACAACGGTTGTTGGCCTGTGATCACAATCTTGTCACTTCCAGTCTCAATTTCAGCAATCCTTAGACAAACTCAAATCAAACTGATTCCAGGAACCATGGCGTGTCACCGCAGCCATTGCAATCACAGTATGGCGTGTCCTTGCAGATCCGTCCATGGAAGCCGTGAGTAGAAGTGCGTTGTCATGCGAGAACTGCACGCTGAAAACCTTCGCACTCTGACTTGCATTTTTTTACATTGGTCGCTTTGAATGTGTGATTGCGAGGTGACTTGGTAAGTTGTGTACCTTCTGCGAATGGTTTGATATTTTCTGCACCTGGAGCATGCGATCAGGAACACATCGAAACAATTCAAAACAACGATTGGAGAATTCCACCTGCTGAAGCTTTGCAGCATTCCAAATGATCACCTCCAAGACTCCAAGAACATGAAGTGAGACTTGATCGAGCTCACGCTCTTGCAGCTCTTCACAAAACAATACACAAACAATGAAAGGTGAAAAGTCATGGCAGCAGCAGCTCAGCCTCATGATCATCTGTAGCGGTTGCTATCATCTTGCCGTCTGGGGAGTAGACAGCACTATGGATTGTGCGATCAAACCTTGGCCCCGACGGCCAGCAAACAAAAAAGGTATCCACGTTCCTTTTGTTTTGCCTGCTTTTGCTCAATTAAGTAGGCGCCTGCTTAATTAAAAGCTAAACAAACAACCCGATCACCTGCTACTAGGGAACGGACGCAGGATAGTTCACTCTCGCACTATTCATTTGGTTCCGAGATTCATTTTGTTCTAGGCCCTCTGGGACTTTCTAGGCTTAGCTGAGGCAAAGTCCTGGCAATCGTCCTTTCACACTCACCAGTCCTGAGAACAGCAACACTTGTCAGTTCGAATCAGAGCGCAAAGGTCGAGTCGAGTCAAGCGTCGTTGTATCCCAGATCTTGACGGTCCGGTCATGCGAAGCAGTTAGCAAGTTGCAGCCTCAGGGGTCAAAGTGCTTCAAGTCACTGCAAAAAGCACAGTCCTGCTTGAAGCTGCTTGGGATAGAGCCATCTGGCGAAAAAAAGGCCGTGTATACAGGGCCTGAATGGCCAACCTGAGAAAAAGCGATAAGATAGTTGAGACACAGCAAGATGGTCTGCCCGAGCCATTGGCACAAGTCACGGCACACTGTCCACTGTCGCAGAGCCACAATTTTGCTGTCTTGTCCTGGATGAGAAGAATGAATCTGCTACAAAGAGCACTACACGCAAGAAAGCCCAAAGGTTTGCCAATAAGGTTTGACTAAAGCAAAGCACTTTTGTTGTGCTGCACAGACGAGGGGCAGTGGAGGCTGTTGCCAGGAGTTCACCGTCAGGGGAAAAAGCAACGCTCATCACCTGCAGCGACTCCAACTCTGATTCTTACATGGACAAACTTAAAACTGCCTAATAAACCGCAATGTCTTATTATATAGGAAGTTGAACCGTAGATATCTGTGCTGTTGAACTGTTGGGTGCCTGGTCCTCATGTCCCAGGAAGGACATGAGACACTCTCCAGTTTCAATGCTCCAAAGTCGAGCTGTGTGGTCGATGGATGCAGTTGCAACCTTGGCAGCATGGAAAGAAACCGCAATCTCGTGAAAAATTGCGGAAAGACATTGATGCACAGCAAATTACACAAAAACGAAAAGAAAGGGCAGAAAGGACAGCTGATTAGCAAGTGCGCAACTTTTCCACTTGTTGCCAGCCCCACGTTACCCCGCACGACCTGGTCAAAATTGAGCTCAAGTAGGACAATCTGGGGCAATTTTTCAAGAAGAGTTTTAGAGTAATTCCGGTCTATGTGACTCCGACGTTTCCAATTTCCACCTGGAGGGTACTGTGTGCGAGTGTACTCAAAAGCTCAAAGTTCTCCGATGCGATCAAATCCTAAGTGCTTCGACCCAGAAAAGGACATGACACACACATTCAGATTCACATTTTTGCAGTACATGTAAAGAAGCTGCTTTGAGTTCAGAAAAGGAAGACCAATTCAAAGCTTCAAAGCATCCAGCCTGAGGAGCTATCCACGTTCCACCAACGGCAACAACCTGGCCATGATTTGTGACGCTGCTCAAATGCCTTTGATGTAGAGGGCCACCTGCCTGGCTCAAGGAAAGGTAGTCCTTGTACATTCCCGCAAAGACTTTTGGCAAACTGAACTCTGAGAACAGCGGCACTACAAGAAGGTCAACGTGCGCAACGCTATGAAGTCCACTTGAAGTCAAGCTAATGAAGAAAAGAGTAAAGTATTAGGTTGAAGGCCGATGGCCATTATGTTGGAGGCCATCACCATTAGGTTCGAGGCCATGGAGGCCATAGCTATTAGTGTCTACTTCCCTACTCTTTAGCTCAAGTCATGCCCTTACCGCTCTTAGCGAAGCTCTTTTGAGCGAAGCTCAGCCCAGCTCCTGGAGGTTCTTTTCGGAGACTCCACCCGTTGGATAAAAGGTCAGGTGTGGATATGGTGTAGCGACTGCCTGGCAGATTGGCCATGTTCAATCATGCGCTGATTGGTTCACAAAAATAGCAGCGGAATCTCATCAACAAGTCTACCTGAGTCTACTAGAGTCTAAAGTGTATTATGAGTTTTTCCTCTTCTGAAGAAATGGCTGCTCGATGGCTTGCATTCAACAAGGGAAAAGGTTTGATTGAGTTCGGCGGCAGCTTCCTTCGCAGAGATCTTCAGCTATATGGCTATATGTTTTACTATCAATATGAGGACAATGTGGATGAAGCTTCCAGCCCTGGTTGTGCATCGCTTGTCAGGCTGATATTGGTTCTAGTCCCTGATCACAAAGGATGCATGAAGATAGATCTTGTCCTCCGTTTGTACAATGTGCTGAGTGATGTGTCTTTCTGTGCTCAGCTAAAACCTTATATGTAGGCTAATGGGGAATCCAGCTATAAACAGCACCGTCCGCCTTTAGACCTGCCGGACCACCGTTTGCCTCGCAAATGCCGTCTCAAGAACGCAGAAACCAAACGCAAAACTCGCAAAGGCTAAGGCTGCTAAGGAATAGTTTAAAAGAAAGTCCCCAAAGCCTCTGCAGGGAAGAATTTCAACATGGTGAAACCATTCCTGGAGAGAACAATCGAGCACCCACTCATGCGACAAGCCGACAGACCAACAAGCACAGTTCAGCATTCTTTCGGACGATGTGCCTACTTGCTTGCTCAACTTCAGAAGGTGAAGCAACCCCAGGTATGACCTCATATATAAAGCTAGTGGTATATGACCTTAGAAAGTCTAAAAAGTCTGGGATTCTCGCAGGGATGGCATGATCCAGGCACCAGTCCGCCACCTTCCGCTCTTTTGCAGAAAAAGCAGGATTGCGGGGGGCAACAAGAAAAGCTTGAAAAAGATAGCTTTCCGTGGGAATGCACTGAAAACGATTCAAATCCACTTGAACGCAGCAAGCCTCTTTGTTCAGGCCTAGAGTAGTGATGAACTTTGCCCCGGCTTTGACGGCCTTGAGTCGGTGTCTTGCAAAGTTGTTGCATATTGGTTCAAGCTGTGCTTAGTGCACAAATGCAAATCGGAGCATGTTTCTGTCGCAATCCATGGTCTCTGCGCACAAAAGTTCAAAAGATATGAGTCTGCTTTCTGTGCCGATGTTCTGGCATCAATGAAACAATAGTGCAGAGTCTGCAACTCTTTGTTGCATTCTCCGATCTGCATTAAAAAGCCGAATTGGCTCATGAAGTTGGAATGATCTTCTGAGAAATGCAGGCAACCGCACCAGCAGGCAATTCCTGAGTCAGCTCGGTCTGTGGAGGCATTCCAGTATTTTTTCACCTTGAGAGTTGAGTGCCCTGAGAATCCTGCATGCATTTCGACAAAGTCGTCTTTCATCTGCCCAATGAGACCAGGTTCCACACAAACAAATTCCTGCCAGACCATGGGGACACAAAAAGGCACAGCAACGCTGGCTGTGTGGAAGAGAAAAGGAACCTATATAATAGCGATTGCCTCCAACCTACTACTGAGTCAAAGCCACACTCCTTAAATGCTGGTGGTGGCAAATCACCTGGCGACTTCTCCTCGTAAGGATTCCACCTGGCTGACGTAAGATGAGTTGGCAGGAAAGCCTCTAGCTGCTAGCTGAGTTGCTTCAAAAACTAAACTTGTTTCCAGGTGGCTCACACATTAGGGCAAGTTGCAAATACTACCAACAGCACTCTGAAGACTAAGGACACAGCATAACAGCATAACACAGCATAACAGCAGTCAGGCAGACACCACGATTTCTATGGGCTTTGGAACGCCCGCGATGGAGCCCTCGTTGCAAATTGCACAGGACACCTCAGCTTAAGACCGACGTCAAAGACCAGGTCCCCAATTTCCGTCAAACTAAACACAATCAGAACCCTTCATCAAGCTCCGAACGTAGCTTCTTGTTACTAGTAAGAATGCTCCTAGTAGCGATGCCAGGAGCCCCGTTCGTAGCTTCTTGAAAGCGTCATTTCTCTCTGTTCCTTGGGAAGCGAACTCCACCCTTCTGGATGATGAGGACATCCTGGAAGCAAGAGGAATCTCAAGTAAGCGTCTTCCAATCCACTAAAAACAAGAATGCTCTTTAAAGGCCTAGAAGCCTGCAAACAAGAACGCTTTCTTGCTGAAATACGTCATGTCCTTGGCTGCATTGCCGCTAGCCAAATCCTGCCGAGAATAGTCATCCAAGCAACCACAATGTTACTTCTCATCCCTGCACAATGACATGCTTCATTTTGCATTTTCATTTCGAAGCGCTGTACAATTGCTCCTTGCCCCCAACATAGACCCTATCAGTGAAGGATGGAAGAGTGCCACGTCGGAGACTTGGAGCTCCTTCCCTCCATTCGCCTGGGAACCAAAAGTCGAGACAAGCAAACTGCGCAACCTATGTAAGCCAAGCGGCCTTGTCCAAATATGTGCGGCCTCCAAGGCCACGTACACCAACCTGTGCGAATCGAGAACAAGCTAGCTCCGCGAGCCAGGCGACTGTATTCTGTCAAAAGCGTCCGTCCAACTCTGCCAGAAGCTTTTTCTCATCTTCGCACTTGGTAATCTTTCTCCAGACTCAAACACTTCACTCGTGGTCATGCCTCACCAATGTCAGAGACTCGAAAGTACGTGTGGAGCAGCGTCTGGAAGCTAAAGGGGGCCTCGTTCCAGCAAGTCGATGGATTTTGAGTTGAAAGGAATTCCCTGCAACTGCTGTTCGATTTTAATCCGTGCATAAAAGAACAAGTGTAACTGTAGGCAAGCTGAATCCATGGCTTGTCTACAAACCAGCACAGCGAAGCTCTGAGGCTCTTGCTTCACTGGTATTTGTCACCTTCAAGGTCATTGGCTCAGAGAGCCTTTGATTATTTAGATTCCGTTTGACCAATCGGCAAAAGCTGGAAGATCCAAGGATCAAAAGCAAAAGTATACATGGATACATCTATATATATATATACATATGTACATATGTACTGTGGTTAAATGGTTTCCATGCAAAAGTAGCACCTTCAGGGTCATTTTCAAGGAGGCCTCAGGAAGAAATATTGTATGTGAGCTGCCAAAATGCTGCTCAGGACACGTGGGAAAACTCATCCAGCTGGGCGGCCGTTTTCTGTGCTCAGTGGTTGGCGGCAGTAAGAGAGACGACGAAACTCCAGCGCAAAGCTATGATTCCAAAGCGCACGAGTTGCCTCTCGATTTGACATAAGATAGCAAAAGTGGTTGACGTGCACAGTCACCCACATCACAACTTGGCCTCACTATCTACGAGGGTCAAAGTTGCAGTGGACTAAGTGGAAAGTGCAGCAACCGCAAAGCTTCCAACATGCATGAGTCAATGCATGACAAGTCTGTGCTCAGGACCAGGCACCCTCAATATTGTCCTGCAATGGGAGCACCACAACCCCTTTCTTGCATTTAGAATAATCTTTGCTAGAGCCAGGAACTGAAACTGCACTCTTTGGCGAAAATAAAGGAGCCAAGTTCGCAGATCAACAAAGAATCTAGCCATTGGTCCTCAACAGATGCTAGCGTCCAATGACTGCTGCGCGCAAATCCATGCTGTGCCATTGCCCTCCGACAGCACTGGAACAGAATTTGGACAAGTTCCAAAGAGAAAACTGCCCGCCCCAGCCTTGTCAGGCTGGCCAAACTGTGGGAATACGAGCGGCACACCGCCTCGAATGGCCTCTTGTTACCAGAGGCAACAGCAAATCTCTTAGGAGGCTCAAACATTGACTTCCGGGGCCTTCTTCCCGTCAAAGATTGCTCCAGGTGGACACAAATATTCCTCAGCATCTTCTGAGCATTCTCTCTGACCCAACTCGAGGCAAATTCAGGCATGCTTCGCTCGACGCCATCTGGAGTCTTGTAGCTGGTCAATGTCGCGCCAAACAAATAGATCTCAGCGTAGCAAACAGTTACTCAATCCAGAAGAACACGTTCAAGCAAGTTTTCCTGCACAACCTTTCCAGAAAGTTGTTTGCCACGTGTTCCACTTCTAAGGTTTTGTTATCTATATAATTGTTAGTTCAACAAATAAACATGTGGCACGCATCTTGAGTCTGTGGTGCCTGAGCAGATGCTCCACTGGCATGGCGCAGCCTGGGACAGTCAGGTCTATATAAGCCAACACTGCTATTATGCAGAACTCAACAAAACAATCTCTGAGAATTCATATAGAGAGAGAGAGAGAGAAAATGAATGATTGAATCTTCTCATTGCTGTAAATGCATGTGTATTCCTTAAGAAGATTCGCAATGCTTGGCGCGCAACTCCACTGTATCCAAATCGCCCTGACCCTTTCCCGGGCCACTCATGACCTCCACGGCATTCAACGAGTGACAGCAAATTCTAGCAGGTTCTCAGCGATGCTGAAGTGACTCGTCCAAACCACTGAGAATGTGACAGAACGACAGGACTCTGTTAAGGGCTCCGTGGAGGACTCCGTTAAGGCTGGTCCAATGGCTGCCAATGGCTCATGTTTGAGCCACAGTGAACGTCCAAAACACTTCAATCGTAACATGTTAACTGCAGTAAACCGAGAACCTATCAAAAACGTTGGTTGTCTTTAATGGTGCAACCTGTGGCTCCAGCTGAAGCAGCCTGCTGGGCAGTCAGAACAGTTCCAGCTCCTCTGCAGGACAGCCCTCTACTTTCCTACACTTTTACTACTTTTGATCCTTCTCTCTCTCTCTCTCTCTGTGATCCTGTCATGTCTCCGGTTCAAAAAAAAAGCAGGCCTACGAATGCACCTGTGGAGCTCATCAGTCTGAGCGAATCTTCGGCTGAAGGTCGGAAAATAACCTTCGCAACTTGCCGAACAACTCACAGATGTCAAGTCTTGAGCATATGATGCGACAAGCGACTTTGGGCCACTTTTGAATTGCTCAAGTCTTGCATTTGAAAAGTTTGTTCGGTTGGTTTCTTCTCCACAACTGACATTGGCCTCTATCACAAAGAAGCTCCCTCGACCAAAGCACGGGCCAAAGAATCTGCCTCGCATCTCGAAACGATGCTATAATATCCCACCAAAAAAGGACACACTTGCCTTCTCCACGCCATCCAAACCCAAAACCTCTTCATGCCACTTTCAATCCATCAACACTTATCAAAACTGAGGGTCACTGAGGCCAGAGCAGGTACAACTCTCACATTTCGGAGTTCTGCTCAGCTCCAACTCGGCTTTCAGAAGGCCTTGCAATGACTAAAAGCTGTCGTGACTCGCATGACTCGGCACAACAGTAGGCCCAAGATATCTAACCCGGCCTGGTTCTTCAGTTTCTTCCGTTTGGTTGCAAAAACAACACCAGCAGCCGCAATTGCTCCTGAAACAGCGGATTTGCAGCAGATTCTCGCCATTGGAAAGGAACAAGATCTCATCAATTGCATAGCCACGATGCAGCAATCTTACTGGGGCAAGCGCCGGCCAAAGCTCCAACAGCTGCAGCGGCAAGCAATGTCTGCAAAGTGCAAAGCTCAAAACGGGGCTTTGAACCAAACA
The DNA here is from genome assembly GCA_964035705.1 of Porites rus. Classification (NCBI taxonomy): domain Eukaryota; kingdom Metazoa; phylum Cnidaria; class Anthozoa; order Scleractinia; family Poritidae; genus Porites; species Porites rus. The sequence goes on along the minus strand of CAXIVM010001689.1, from coordinate 3,264 downwards.
GTAAAAAAAAACATACCGAACTGTCGTGTTACTGGTACAATGTAGCATATCAGGAAAGGCACCTTGCATTTGTCCGTCATGCCGCCAGCGCATTCATCTTTAATGCAAATATCGTTGTGATCGCGTTGTTCAAGCTATTACATTAAAAAAATCAAAACCAATCAATATCAATATCAATATCAATATTAATATTGATATTTAATATCAATATAAATATTAATATCAATTTCAATATCAATATCAATCTATCTATCTATCCATCCATCTATCTATCTCTTTATCTATCTCTCTATCTATCTATCAATCAATCAATCAATCAATCAATCAATCTATCTATCTATCTATCTTTATCAGCCCCTTTCAAGCCCTGTGCGCTCAAATCTTTGCTCTTGAATTGAACTGATGTCATGTTGAATGTGGTTGTGGTTTGTAGTGTCACTGTGATCTCAACAATAATCGCTGTGACGATGCCTCGGGTGGCTGCGCGCAACAGTACACCATCGGTGAACACAGTCCAGTCCGACCAATATGACACACAACATACACAAACCTGGGAAAACCTCAGTACAGGCACCAAAAAGATATTTTTTGCAATGTCATTCAAAACGGGCGGAATTCCTCGCCGCTTGGTTGCACGGCGATCCGTTTCGGTTTGTTGCAACAGAAGCGCCGCTTGTTGCGCATTGAAAGAGAAGCCAACCATTGGCAACCACGGAATTGTAACGCTGAAGTCGTGAGACAAAACAAACAAAAAACTGCGAGGGGATTTGGAGCTCATGTGAGCAATCAGAACCGGGCGATTTATTGTGAACTCCGCACGTTCGCACACAAAGGCTGACGTGCAGGCTGAAACACAAAGAAAAGGAACCTGTTGCAAGTGCCTGCGTGGACTCAGCAACCAGACATTTGAGGTTCGAAGCTGGTTTTTCGATTGGCTCTTGTGGTGCAGGTTTTTCGCCGCCTTTGCACTGAAGAGAGTGTCGTGATCTCTCAAACGTCGGAGTGCGGCCTTTTTAATCGTCTCAAGCCACTTGTAGCGAGGTTAGATGTACACTTCATGTGCGTGTCATCTTTGCTATGAGTGTCCATGCTAAACTTGAACACCCCGCCTTGAGCATGCCTGCTCTTTTCAGGCTTGCTCATTGCTTCAGTCTACGTGGTTCTTCATCAACCACTCCTGGCTTCCATCTCCAGCTTCGTTTTCCTGAAGTTTGGATCAACCTTCCAGCGCTATCCCTCGGTCTTGGACTGATGATTCGTAGCGCCATTGATCCTGGTGCTGGATTGTAATCAAGGGGTTCTTCGTCCGAGTCAGGCAGTAGAAGATGGTCTCTTGTCCACTGCTCATAGTCGCTGCACTCAGACCCCCCTTTGAGGCTGCTCTTGACTGCGCCTCACAGTTTTCTTTTTCTTCACCTTCTTCTTCATTGTCTTCATCATCCACTGCAACTTCCTCTTTTTCTTCTGCGTCATTTCTTGTGACTTCCTGCTTCATGTCCTGCTTCTTCCCTGCTCTTCCCCCATGTCATCTTGACCAACTTCTGTGAGATCTTCTGGCATGAAGAAATGTGTCGGATCTTCCGCTTTCTTCCCACTTCATGAAGGTTATGGCTGCACTCACGTAGCCTTGTGGTTCTGGCCTCTGACATAGTAGAGCTAAGTCCTGCAAGCGGTTGTGCACACTCCTCACCTTCTTGAAATCTCTGTGGTAGAAGGGATTGTGCATGGCTTGTAGCTCTTGTAGATGATTCTCCAGTGCCTGCAAGATCCTGGCTAGGTCTATCTCTAGCCCGAAGTTCATACATCAAAGATCACTTCTCCAGGCATGGAAATTCGTCATGTCTGCCGGAATGCCTGGCAGATCCCACTTTTGCATCACAAACTCTGATCCACACTCTGTTCCTGAAAGAAAGAGAGGTGCGAACGCGCAAGCATTCTCCTGTTACGCGCAAGGCCCGTGTGAAACCAGTGAAACGTGGACCTATCCCTAGCATGGTACTTGTGCCTCTTTGTACAGCAATGGTCATGGCATGGCCGCTGCAAAGAGAACTAAGGTTCCCCCTAGCAACCTTCCATTACCATTCTCTACCACCCGCCTCTTGGGAGCGAAAGCTCAGGCTCTCATTCCTGTAGGCTCACTGAAATGTCGATGGTGAGGCCGAAATGATGGCTTTGCTGAGCTTTCTTAAGCCTGGCTCGCAAAAATCGAAACAGCAGAGTAGCAGTCCATCCCCACTGTCGTCAGAGGCATTGCCAGTCTAGGGTATGGCTTCTTGGAAGTCTTCTCTCCATTGGTCGTTGGCATTTGGCGGCAGGAATCGGAGCCACTGGGGCTTGTCTAATTGCTCGCATTTGTCAAATGCATTGAGCCGGGCATAGGTACTCGCCATGTTTTGCTTTTCCCTTTTTTACGAACTGCTCGAAGCTGCGTGCAACCTGCAAAAGCACGCCTCGCGATGTAAAGCAGGGATGATGAGACGCAGACTTCTTGCAGCGAGGTACATTTGAGAAAGGCTTCTTGCTCAATGATTCGAAAATTTTTTTTGGAAAGGCTGAGTTCTTGCAGCTGTGAGCAGTACGCAAAAGTTGAGCCCAAAAAGTTCAATGACACACGTTTGGGACAAATCCACAGTTTGCAGCTGCTGGCAGCTCACGCACGCAGCCGTCCCCTATCCTGCAGGCATGTGCATTCGGACTACCGCGATGGGCAGCTTCTCACCTGCCAGTGTAAGGAGGGGCGCAGGTCTGTGTCACCGGCCCTTCTTCACTGCAGCGAGGGCTGGGTCTAGGCCTTAGAGTTGCAGGGTAGGAATGTGTAGTTTTCGACCGGCCCTAGTGCGGAAGCGTCAGTTGCCCTCCACTCCCTTAGCTTATAGAAGCATGTACGTATGGATTGTACGGTGCACTAGGGCGAGTGTTGACCTGGCCGGACCCGAGGTAAGGCTCGCACCCAGACTAGATGGATTACAGGAAGGCCACAAACTGCTGCGTCCAGACAGGGTTACTTCAGGCTAAACCAGAGACATATCCCGTGTCCGGAATCATGTGTAGCCATGGCGGCCATCTCATGTCTGGGCATATAGCGAAAGCATTTTCTTCAGCGTAAACCCCTCGCCATTTGCGCCGGCCTGGCAACTTGACAAGTCTCCTGAACGCAGTGCAGTCCAAGAAAGCTCTACTCGCTATGTATTTGAGTGAGGGTGGTATGGCAAGTTCGGGCAGGGCCGCACAGTTCATGAAGGCCTTGACTCTAATGGTGTGGAG
>CAXIVM010001688.1:0-26097 GCA_964035705.1 Porites rus | reverse complement strand
CCTACGAGCCAACTGGATATCTTTAGGCATGATGGTGACACGTTTAGCGTGAATGGCGCAAAGGTTGGTGTCCTCGAAAAGACCGACCAGGTAGGCTTCGCTAGCCTCTTGAAGAGCCAGCACGGCTGAGCTTTGAAAGCGCAAGTCGGTCTTGAAATCCTGAGCGATTTCTCGAACAAGACGCTGAAACGGTAACTTGCGAATCAGCAACTCGGTGGACTTCTGATAACGACGGATCTCTCTGAGGGCCACTGTTCCTGGCCTGTAACGGTGCGGTTTTTTCACGCCACCAGTAGCAGGAGCGCTCTTTCGAGCTGCCTTAGTAGCCAGCTGTTTACGAGGCGCTTTTCCTCCGGTGGACTTTCTCGCTGTTTGCTTGGTTCGGGCCATGACTGTGAAACTGATGTTCAGAAGATTAAAGGCTCTATGTGAAAGCTTGGCAATTTTTATGGCCGCGATTTATCAGGAGGCTGTCGCAAGCCGATTGGATATTTAAGAATTTATGTATTTCTGATTGGTTCGGCTTCGGAGACACCCTGCTTTGATTTGCATGCCTTACAATAGACAGTGGGGCGAAAGAAAATTATAATATTCTTTTGTTGTCCTTTTACTAAGAACAAATCTATGTAAACACAAGAAATAATGTTTCCCGAGAGGTCAGATTGAAGGGTATAGATTGAAAAGTAATTTCTGTTCTGCAGTGATTTAACATAGTACGAGACCTGTCCCTTTTTAAACCTTGACGATAATTCAGACAACCGAGAATGTCCGGTCGCGGCAAAGGAGGTAAAGGCTTGGGCAAAGGTGGTGCTAAGCGTCATCGTAAGATTCTACGCGATAATATCCAAGGAATTACCAAGCCAGCGATCCGTCGTCTCGCTCGCCGTGGGGGTGTAAAGCGAATTTCTGGACTGATCTACGAGGAGACACGCGGTGTTCTGAAAGTTTTCCTTGAGAACGTTATCCGCGATGCCGTGACCTACACCGAGCACGCCAAGCGTAAGACCGTTACAGCCATGGACGTAGTATACGCTCTGAAACGACAAGGACGTACTCTGTACGGTTTTGGGGGTTAGAATACACTGTGATCCCTGATCAACACTTAAACCAACGGCTCTTTTAGGAGCCAACAAATGTATGAAAAGCTCTGACCAAATACGTGATAAGAGAATTTGTTTTCATTACGATCATTGCCGAAGGTTTATACACATATGAACAAGACAACATACACCTGAAATCGATTCAGCGCTTTATTTACTGGGTGCGTCCACGCGAGTTTTTTCTTTTTTTGTGACTTTACAGCAGCGCAGTCGTTACTTATAAAGGGAAATTATTTTTTCCCGTCTAGATTAGCCTCATAGCTCTTTGCGGGGCATACAATACTGTAAAGCTTTTGTCTTTAGTTAGTGAATAAACTGTTGCTGTACGTTGTTGTTGTCGCAGAATTAAGAGAGCGAGCTGGTTTGTGTCGTTACCGACGACGGTTTATAACTGTGTCTGTTTATTTTACGTAAACAGCTTATGTACTGAATGAAATCACGACGATCTCTTGTAATTTTGACGCAAAGAAAACAATATTTCAAGCTCAGTAGTAGCAGCAATGTTTGTTCCCGGTTGGTAGGAATGCGATTAATTGTGTACTCGTTTAAAAAGATCAGAAAGTTGTTCGATTGTCGCTTGGTATGTACCTCGAAGTTCGTATAAAAACCTGTTGGAAACAGCGCGAATGAAACCTGCATAAAAAGCAAACGCAATTTCAACTTTCATGATATAATCACATCAGTCTTTAAATTCATGTTACACCGAGCTAAACTGACCTAAGACTGGTTTCAGTTTCAAGCAATGTTGTGGTTGCTGTTGTTTCTTTCTTACATGCTATAGCCGAAATAACGCTAAATATGCTTTGGTATACGCATTTATGAACAAAACTAGGAACATGGAACCATGCAAAAACAAGTAGAAATAGCAAGTTTCCGCGAGACATAATTATTTGCGGCTAAGTATCCATCCAGTTATTAATCCCAAACTGAGACGGCGAATACTATTTGGGGGGTAGATTACAAATTTATATCGTGATTGGTCATGACTTTATTCTAGACTTGGTGGCTCCTAAAAGAGCCGTTTGTATTTATGGTTGTTGCCGTCGCTTAGTGTTGTTTCTTCTCTGTCTTTTTAGGTAGTAATACTGCCTGAATGTTGGGAAGAACACCGCCTTGAGCGATGGTGACACCGGCAAGGAGTTTGTTTAATTCTTCGTCATTTCGCACAGCCAGCTGGAGGTGACGAGGAATGATTCTTGACTTCTTGTTGTCGCGTGCTGCGTTTCCTGCTAACTCGAGGATCTCAGCACTCAGATACTCAAGTACGGCAGCCAAGTACACGGGAGCACCGGCTCCGACGCGTTCAGCGTAGTTGCCTTTACGAAGAAGGCGATGGATGCGACCAACAGGAAATTGTAGTCCTGCCCTGGAAGAACGAGTCTTTGACTTGGTGCCCTGGGCTTTACCTTTTCCTCGTCCGGTCATTTTGTCGACTAACTCGTATATTAAGTTTCAGTTTAAGTTTCAGGAGACTGTTTTCCAAGACATAACTTCGGCCGCCATAATTTATCACGCGCGGACTGCGTTTCGTGGATCAGATTGCACCAATCAAAAGTCTAACATTGGCTCATAAAAAGAAATTCTAGCCTTGCAATTGTTCTCTTTGTGTCGATTGGCGGCACGCTCCATTGTTTACACCGAGAAAAACAAAACACCAATCACCGACGAGAACTTGCGATCCGCATATTAATTGATCCTATTGAATTTGGCAACATAAATAGAAACTGTGATATCCCGAATTAGCAAACTCGATTTCGAAAAGGCAGAGATATCTTTCTTTACCATGGCACCTAAACCGATTGCAGCTAAAAAAGGAGAGAAGAAGAGCGGCGGTAAGGCAAAATCCACGTCGGGCGACAGTACGAAAAAACGGCGATCGAAACGGAAGGAGAGTTATGCGATCTACATCTACAAAGTGTTAAAGCAGGTACATCCTGACACCGGAATCTCCAGCAAAGCAATGGGTATCATGAACTCTTTCGTGAACGATATCTTCGAGCGCATTGCTACAGAATCCTCCCGTCTAGCCCACTACAACAAGAAGTCCACTATCAGCTCCCGCAAGATTCAGACAGCCATCAGACTGCTCCTTCCAGGAGAACTCGCAAAGCACGCAGTCAGTGAGGGTACCAAGGCCGTCACGAAGTACACTAGTAGCAAGTGAAAACCATTCTTCAATACCAGATCTAAACAACGGCTCTTTTAGGAGCCACCAAATGTCAAAAAAAGCAATGATCAACACTCAACACGGTTTCTTAGAGTTTTCAATCGTCATTATAAACCCCGACACTCGCTCGCTCGCACACTTGCTCCCATTAAAACGAACAAATCATTCCTCTATTTCCCCGTTCAACTTTACTTTTTACATAAAAAAAAAAAACAACAACAACAACAACAAAAAACAGATAAAGGTTTTAAAAGATGATTTTTATGTAAGCAAGGAGAAAAGAAGAAAAAAAAAAGAAACAAATAAACGATTGCTGGGTGACAACACGCACCGAGCCAAACAGTTTCCGCAGGATCTCCTTCCCAGCGCGATGACCACTACACCACGCCAGAGAATCAACTGACGTAATTCGTAAAACAACGTTACTTAAAAGTGTTACAGGCATGAACAGGTCACTTCGGTACTGCACTTGAGAACAAGAGAACGGTTTACCAGGCTGCAAATATATATTTTCCGGGATGTAAGGGTTTTAATACTTCAAATCAGTTAAGCGGGAGGGATTCTGACTATTCAATATTGATGTTTACGGTAGTTTTCATTACCCGGGTACCTGATAACCAGTTTCTTGACTAAGGTGCATGTACTGACCACTTCGAAGAAAAAGTATTTATCTTATCTGATCTGATCTGATCTGATCTGATCTTATGGAGTGGCTTTTGTTTACTCTTTTAAGGCGTCTCTAAGCCGCGGTTCAAGTAACCTTCTGCTCAACAAAAACGAAATCAGTTTCGGCAAAGGAGAAATAAATACTGTGCTATAGGTGACGGTGACCTAAGGTCAACATACTAGAGGTGATATTGGTGATGACTTTACTTTATTTGGTGGCTCCTAAAGGAGCCGGTAGTTGAATAAGCGGGCGAGTTTTACTTGCCACTGACTTTCTTGTTGACTGTTTTTTTAACCGAGGCTTTGCTTTCTTTCGCTTTCTTAGGCAACGGCTTCTTTGTAGCAGTCTTCTTTGGCACGAGAGGTGTCTTCTTCTTGCTGCTGGAAACTTTCTTACCCGGCGATTTCTTGGTTTTCTCGGCTGGTTTGCGGGCGGTCTTTTCTTTCGCGGCGACCTTCTTTATTTTTGGTTTGTTGGCTGGATCGGCGGTTTTGGTCTTCTTCGCCGGGTCTTTGGTTGCCTTTGCTTTCTGTACTTCTTTGTTGACCTTGAAAGAACCTGAAGCTCCGGACCCTTTGGTGTTGATAAATTGACCACTCTCCACGCCTCTCTTAAGAGCCATTTTAATAAAATGACTTGCTTTGTCTCCCACTTTGAAATGGTTCTTAACGTACTTGTCGACAGCCTGACGCGAGGAACCATTACGATCTTTCAGGGCGTGAAGGGCTTGTATGATCATTTCTGCATACTTAGGGTGTTCGGCCGGCTGTTTAGAAGCTTTCTTCTGGGTGCTTTTGGCAGACATGTCTCGTTATAGTCTCCACAGCGATAGCTAATGTTGGTTACTTGCGCAACTCTTTTCTTAAGTTGTTATAGCGGACCGCAGAGGGATCAGTTACTACTGATCGCGATAGATCTGTAACCTCTAAGACGTTTGCTAAGTTCTTTGAAAATGAGATGGATTGTAAACGTCAACTTAGGAAGACAGGCAGAGAGATTAACTGAACGAATAAGGAGATGTTGGGCGCAATCACTAATTTTTTGGTAAGCTTAGAGATACTAGTACTCTACTGTGTCCTGTGCAGCACTTGTGTTGTGTGTATTATCGCGAAAAACCTGTAACGGCGTAGAGTATGAGAATTATGTCTGTCTCATTTCACTAGTAGCTAAAAAAGAAACAAGTAGAGACAAGGTAAGAAGTAGTTTATTGGCCATTAACTTTTATTGTCAGGTGGTGGCTCCTAAAGGAGCCGTTTGTAATGTGAGATTGTCAGAACCGAGCTGAGCTGTTATGCACGTTCGCCCCGGATCCTACGAGCCAACTGGATATCTTTAGGCATGATGGTGACACGTTTAGCGTGAATGGCGCAAAGGTTGGTGTCCTCGAAAAGACCGACCAGGTAGGCTTCGCTAGCCTCTTGAAGAGCCAGCACGGCTGAGCTTTGAAAGCGCAAGTCGGTCTTGAAATCCTGAGCGATTTCTCGAACAAGACGCTGAAACGGTAACTTGCGAATCAGCAACTCGGTGGACTTCTGATAACGACGGATCTCTCTGAGGGCCACTGTTCCTGGCCTGTAACGGTGCGGTTTTTTCACGCCACCAGTAGCAGGAGCGCTCTTTCGAGCTGCCTTAGTAGCCAGCTGTTTACGAGGCGCTTTTCCTCCGGTGGACTTTCTCGCTGTTTGCTTGGTTCGGGCCATGACTGTGAAACTGATGTTCAGAAGATTAAAGGCTCTATGTGAAAGCTTGGCAATTTTTATGGCCGCGATTTATCAGGAGGCTGTCGCAAGCCGATTGGATATTTAAGAATTTATGTATTTCTGATTGGTTCGGCTTCGGAGACACCCTGCTTTGATTTGCATGCCTTACAATAGACAGTGGGGCGAAAGAAAATTATAATATTCTTTTGTTGTCCTTTTACTAAGAACAAATCTATGTAAACACAAGAAATAATGTTTCCCGAGAGGTCAGATTGAAGGGTATAGATTGAAAAGTAATTTCTGTTCTGCAGTGATTTAACATAGTACGAGACCTGTCCCTTTTTAAACCTTGACGATAATTCAGACAACCGAGAATGTCCGGTCGCGGCAAAGGAGGTAAAGGCTTGGGCAAAGGTGGTGCTAAGCGTCATCGTAAGATTCTACGCGATAATATCCAAGGAATTACCAAGCCAGCGATCCGTCGTCTCGCTCGCCGTGGGGGTGTAAAGCGAATTTCTGGACTGATCTACGAGGAGACACGCGGTGTTCTGAAAGTTTTCCTTGAGAACGTTATCCGCGATGCCGTGACCTACACCGAGCACGCCAAGCGTAAGACCGTTACAGCCATGGACGTAGTATACGCTCTGAAACGACAAGGACGTACTCTGTACGGTTTTGGGGGTTAGAATACACTGTGATCCCTGATCAACACTTAAACCAACGGCTCTTTTAGGAGCCAACAAATGTATGAAAAGCTCTGACCAAATACGTGATAAGAGAATTTGTTTTCATTACGATCATTGCCGAAGGTTTATACACATATGAACAAGACAACATACACCTGAAATCGATTCAGCGCTTTATTTACTGGGTGCGTCCACGCGAGTTTTTTCTTTTTTTGTGACTTTACAGCAGCGCAGTCGTTACTTATAAAGGGAAATTATTTTTTCCCGTCTAGATTAGCCTCATAGCTCTTTGCGGGGCATACAATACTGTAAAGCTTTTGTCTTTAGTTAGTGAATAAACTGTTGCTGTACGTTGTTGTTGTCGCAGAATTAAGAGAGCGAGCTGGTTTGTGTCGTTACCGACGACGGTTTATAACTGTGTCTGTTTATTTTACGTAAACAGCTTATGTACTGAATGAAATCACGACGATCTCTTGTAATTTTGACGCAAAGAAAACAATATTTCAAGCTCAGTAGTAGCAGCAATGTTTGTTCCCGGTTGGTAGGAATGCGATTAATTGTGTACTCGTTTAAAAAGATCAGAAAGTTGTTCGATTGTCGCTTGGTATGTACCTCGAAGTTCGTATAAAAACCTGTTGGAAACAGCGCGAATGAAACCTGCATAAAAAGCAAACGCAATTTCAACTTTCATGATATAATCACATCAGTCTTTAAATTCATGTTACACCGAGCTAAACTGACCTAAGACTGGTTTCAGTTTCAAGCAATGTTGTGGTTGCTGTTGTTTCTTTCTTACATGCTATAGCCGAAATAACGCTAAATATGCTTTGGTATACGCATTTATGAACAAAACTAGGAACATGGAACCATGCAAAAACAAGTAGAAATAGCAAGTTTCCGCGAGACATAATTATTTGCGGCTAAGTATCCATCCAGTTATTAATCCCAAACTGAGACGGCGAATACTATTTGCGGGGTAGATTACAAATTTATATCGTGATTGGTCATGACTTTATTCTAGACTTGGTGGCTCCTAAAAGAGCCGTTTGTATTTATGGTTGTTGCCGTCGCTTAGTGTTGTTTCTTCTCTGTCTTTTTAGGTAGTAATACTGCCTGAATGTTGGGAAGAACACCGCCTTGAGCGATGGTGACACCGGCAAGGAGTTTGTTTAATTCTTCGTCATTTCGCACAGCCAGCTGGAGGTGACGAGGAATGATTCTTGACTTCTTGTTGTCGCGTGCTGCGTTTCCTGCTAACTCGAGGATCTCAGCACTCAGATACTCAAGTACGGCAGCCAAGTACACGGGAGCACCGGCTCCGACGCGTTCAGCGTAGTTGCCTTTACGAAGAAGGCGATGGATGCGACCAACAGGAAATTGTAGTCCTGCCCTGGAAGAACGAGTCTTTGACTTGGTGCCCTGGGCTTTACCTTTTCCTCGTCCGGTCATTTTGTCGACTAACTCGTATATTAAGTTTCAGTTTAAGTTTCAGGAGACTGTTTTCCAAGACATAACTTCGGCCGCCATAATTTATCACGCGCGGACTGCGTTTCGTGGATCAGATTGCACCAATCAAAAGTCTAACATTGGCTCATAAAAAGAAATTCTAGCCTTGCAATTGTTCTCTTTGTGTCGATTGGCGGCACGCTCCATTGTTTACACCGAGAAAAACAAAACACCAATCACCGACGAGAACTTGCGATCCGCATATTAATTGATCCTATTGAATTTGGCAACATAAATAGAAACTGTGATATCCCGAATTAGCAAACTCGATTTCGAAAAGGCAGAGATATCTTTCTTTACCATGGCACCTAAACCGATTGCAGCTAAAAAAGGAGAGAAGAAGAGCGGCGGTAAGGCAAAATCCACGTCGGGCGACAGTACGAAAAAACGGCGATCGAAACGGAAGGAGAGTTATGCGATCTACATCTACAAAGTGTTAAAGCAGGTACATCCTGACACCGGAATCTCCAGCAAAGCAATGGGTATCATGAACTCTTTCGTGAACGATATCTTCGAGCGCATTGCTACAGAATCCTCCCGTCTAGCCCACTACAACAAGAAGTCCACTATCAGCTCCCGCGAGATTCAGACAGCCATCAGACTGCTCCTTCCAGGAGAACTCGCAAAGCACGCAGTCAGTGAGGGTACCAAGGCCGTCACGAAGTACACTAGTAGCAAGTGAAAACCATTCTTCAATACCAGATCTAAACAACGGCTCTTTTAGGAGCCACCAAATGTCAAAAAAAGCAATGATCAACACTCAACACGGTTTCTTAGAGTTTTCAATCGTCATTATAAACCCCGACACTCGCTCGCTCGCACACTTGCTCCCATTAAAACGAACAAATCATTCCTCTATTTCCCCGTTCAACTTTACTTTTTACATAAAAAAAAAAAACAACAACAACAACAACAAAAAACAGATAAAGGTTTTAAAAGATGATTTTTATGTAAGCAAGGAGAAAAGAAGAAAAAAAAAAGAAACAAATAAACGATTGCTGGGTGACAACACGCACCGAGCCAAACAGTTTCCGCAGGATCTCCTTCCCAGCGCGATGACCACTACACCACGCCAGAGAATCAACTGACGTAATTCGTAAAACAACGTTACTTAAAAGTGTTACAGGCATGAACAGGTCACTTCGGTACTGCACTTGAGAACAAGAGAACGGTTTACCAGGCTGCAAATATATATTTTCCGGGATGTAAGGGTTTTAATACTTCAAATCAGTTAAGCGGGAGGGATTCTGACTATTCAATATTGATGTTTACGGTAGTTTTCATTACCCGGGTACCTGATAACCAGTTTCTTGACTAAGGTGCATGTACTGACCACTTCGAAGAAAAAGTATTTATCTTATCTGATCTGATCTGATCTGATCTGATCTTATGGAGTGGCTTTTGTTTACTCTTTTAAGGCGTCTCTAAGCCGCGGTTCAAGTAACCTTCTGCTCAACAAAAACGAAATCAGTTTCGGCAAAGGAGAAATAAATACTGTGCTATAGGTGACGGTGACCTAAGGTCAACATACTAGAGGTGATATTGGTGATGACTTTACTTTATTTGGTGGCTCCTAAAGGAGCCGGTAGTTGAATAAGCGGGCGAGTTTTACTTGCCACTGACTTTCTTGTTGACTGTTTTTTTAACCGAGGCTTTGCTTTCTTTCGCTTTCTTAGGCAACGGCTTCTTTGTAGCAGTCTTCTTTGGCACGAGAGGTGTCTTCTTCTTGCTGCTGGAAACTTTCTTACCCGGCGATTTCTTGGTTTTCTCGGCTGGTTTGCGGGCGGTCTTTTCTTTCGCGGCGACCTTCTTTATTTTTGGTTTGTTGGCTGGATCGGCGGTTTTGGTCTTCTTCGCCGGGTCTTTGGTTGCCTTTGCTTTCTGTACTTCTTTGTTGACCTTGAAAGAACCTGAAGCTCCGGACCCTTTGGTGTTGATAAATTGACCACTCTCCACGCCTCTCTTAAGAGCCATTTTAATAAAATGACTTGCTTTGTCTCCCACTTTGAAATGGTTCTTAACGTACTTGTCGACAGCCTGACGCGAGGAACCATTACGATCTTTCAGGGCGTGAAGGGCTTGTATGATCATTTCTGCATACTTAGGGTGTTCGGCCGGCTGTTTAGAAGCTTTCTTCTGGGTGCTTTTGGCAGACATGTCTCGTTATAGTCTCCACAGCGATAGCTAATGTTGGTTACTTGCGCAACTCTTTTCTTAAGTTGTTATAGCGGACCGCAGAGGGATCAGTTACTACTGATCGCGATAGATCTGTAACCTCTAAGACGTTTGCTAAGTTCTTTGAAAATGAGATGGATTGTAAACGTCAACTTAGGAAGACAGGCAGAGAGATTAACTGAACGAATAAGGAGATGTTGGGCGCAATCACTAATTTTTTGGTAAGCTTAGAGATACTAGTACTCTACTGTGTCCTGTGCAGCACTTGTGTTGTGTGTATTATCGCGAAAAACCTGTAACGGCGTAGAGTATGAGAATTATGTCTGTCTCATTTCACTAGTAGCTAAAAAAGAAACAAGTAGAGACAAGGTAAGAAGTAGTTTATTGGCCATTAACTTTTATTGTCAGGTGGTGGCTCCTAAAGGAGCCGTTTGTAATGTGAGATTGTCAGAACCGAGCTGAGCTGTTATGCACGTTCGCCCCGGATCCTACGAGCCAACTGGATATCTTTAGGCATGATGGTGACACGTTTAGCGTGAATGGCGCAAAGGTTGGTGTCCTCGAAAAGACCGACCAGGTAGGCTTCGCTAGCCTCTTGAAGAGCCAGCACGGCTGAGCTTTGAAAGCGCAAGTCGGTCTTGAAATCCTGAGCGATTTCTCGAACAAGACGCTGAAACGGTAACTTGCGAATCAGCAACTCGGTGGACTTCTGATAACGACGGATCTCTCTGAGGGCCACTGTTCCTGGCCTGTAACGGTGCGGTTTTTTCACGCCACCAGTAGCAGGAGCGCTCTTTCGAGCTGCCTTAGTAGCCAGCTGTTTACGAGGCGCTTTTCCTCCGGTGGACTTTCTCGCTGTTTGCTTGGTTCGGGCCATGACTGTGAAACTGATGTTCAGAAGATTAAAGGCTCTATGTGAAAGCTTGGCAATTTTTATGGCCGCGATTTATCAGGAGGCTGTCGCAAGCCGATTGGATATTTAAGAATTTATGTATTTCTGATTGGTTCGGCTTCGGAGACACCCTGCTTTGATTTGCATGCCTTACAATAGACAGTGGGGCGAAAGAAAATTATAATATTCTTTTGTTGTCCTTTTACTAAGAACAAATCTATGTAAACACAAGAAATAATGTTTCCCGAGAGGTCAGATTGAAGGGTATAGATTGAAAAGTAATTTCTGTTCTGCAGTGATTTAACATAGTACGAGACCTGTCCCTTTTTAAACCTTGACGATAATTCAGACAACCGAGAATGTCCGGTCGCGGCAAAGGAGGTAAAGGCTTGGGCAAAGGTGGTGCTAAGCGTCATCGTAAGATTCTACGCGATAATATCCAAGGAATTACCAAGCCAGCGATCCGTCGTCTCGCTCGCCGTGGGGGTGTAAAGCGAATTTCTGGACTGATCTACGAGGAGACACGCGGTGTTCTGAAAGTTTTCCTTGAGAACGTTATCCGCGATGCCGTGACCTACACCGAGCACGCCAAGCGTAAGACCGTTACAGCCATGGACGTAGTATACGCTCTGAAACGACAAGGACGTACTCTGTACGGTTTTGGGGGTTAGAATACACTGTGATCCCTGATCAACACTTAAACCAACGGCTCTTTTAGGAGCCAACAAATGTATGAAAAGCTCTGACCAAATACGTGATAAGAGAATTTGTTTTCATTACGATCATTGCCGAAGGTTTATACACATATGAACAAGACAACATACACCTGAAATCGATTCAGCGCTTTATTTACTGGGTGCGTCCACGCGAGTTTTTTCTTTTTTTGTGACTTTACAGCAGCGCAGTCGTTACTTATAAAGGGAAATTATTTTTTCCCGTCTAGATTAGCCTCATAGCTCTTTGCGGGGCATACAATACTGTAAAGCTTTTGTCTTTAGTTAGTGAATAAACTGTTGCTGTACGTTGTTGTTGTCGCAGAATTAAGAGAGCGAGCTGGTTTGTGTCGTTACCGACGACGGTTTATAACTGTGTCTGTTTATTTTACGTAAACAGCTTATGTACTGAATGAAATCACGACGATCTCTTGTAATTTTGACGCAAAGAAAACAATATTTCAAGCTCAGTAGTAGCAGCAATGTTTGTTCCCGGTTGGTAGGAATGCGATTAATTGTGTACTCGTTTAAAAAGATCAGAAAGTTGTTCGATTGTCGCTTGGTATGTACCTCGAAGTTCGTATAAAAACCTGTTGGAAACAGCGCGAATGAAACCTGCATAAAAAGCAAACGCAATTTCAACTTTCATGATATAATCACATCAGTCTTTAAATTCATGTTACACCGAGCTAAACTGACCTAAGACTGGTTTCAGTTTCAAGCAATGTTGTGGTTGCTGTTGTTTCTTTCTTACATGCTATAGCCGAAATAACGCTAAATATGCTTTGGTATACGCATTTATGAACAAAACTAGGAACATGGAACCATGCAAAAACAAGTAGAAATAGCAAGTTTCCGCGAGACATAATTATTTGCGGCTAAGTATCCATCCAGTTATTAATCCCAAACTGAGACGGCGAATACTATTTGGGGGGTAGATTACAAATTTATATCGTGATTGGTCATGACTTTATTCTAGACTTGGTGGCTCCTAAAAGAGCCGTTTGTATTTATGGTTGTTGCCGTCGCTTAGTGTTGTTTCTTCTCTGTCTTTTTAGGTAGTAATACTGCCTGAATGTTGGGAAGAACACCGCCTTGAGCGATGGTGACACCGGCAAGGAGTTTGTTTAATTCTTCGTCATTTCGCACAGCCAGCTGGAGGTGACGAGGAATGATTCTTGACTTCTTGTTGTCGCGTGCTGCGTTTCCTGCTAACTCGAGGATCTCAGCACTCAGATACTCAAGTACGGCAGCCAAGTACACGGGAGCACCGGCTCCGACGCGTTCAGCGTAGTTGCCTTTACGAAGAAGGCGATGGATGCGACCAACAGGAAATTGTAGTCCTGCCCTGGAAGAACGAGTCTTTGACTTGGTGCCCTGGGCTTTACCTTTTCCTCGTCCGGTCATTTTGTCGACTAACTCGTATATTAAGTTTCAGTTTAAGTTTCAGGAGACTGTTTTCCAAGACATAACTTCGGCCGCCATAATTTATCACGCGCGGACTGCGTTTCGTGGATCAGATTGCACCAATCAAAAGTCTAACATTGGCTCATAAAAAGAAATTCTAGCCTTGCAATTGTTCTCTTTGTGTCGATTGGCGGCACGCTCCATTGTTTACACCGAGAAAAACAAAACACCAATCACCGACGAGAACTTGCGATCCGCATATTAATTGATCCTATTGAATTTGGCAACATAAATAGAAACTGTGATATCCCGAATTAGCAAACTCGATTTCGAAAAGGCAGAGATATCTTTCTTTACCATGGCACCTAAACCGATTGCAGCTAAAAAAGGAGAGAAGAAGAGCGGCGGTAAGGCAAAATCCACGTCGGGCGACAGTACGAAAAAACGGCGATCGAAACGGAAGGAGAGTTATGCGATCTACATCTACAAAGTGTTAAAGCAGGTACATCCTGACACCGGAATCTCCAGCAAAGCAATGGGTATCATGAACTCTTTCGTGAACGATATCTTCGAGCGCATTGCTACAGAATCCTCCCGTCTAGCCCACTACAACAAGAAGTCCACTATCAGCTCCCGCGAGATTCAGACAGCCATCAGACTGCTCCTTCCAGGAGAACTCGCAAAGCACGCAGTCAGTGAGGGTACCAAGGCCGTCACGAAGTACACTAGTAGCAAGTGAAAACCATTCTTCAATACCAGATCTAAACAACGGCTCTTTTAGGAGCCACCAAATGTCAAAAAAAGCAATGATCAACACTCAACACGGTTTCTTAGAGTTTTCAATCGTCATTATAAACCCCGACACTCGCTCGCTCGCACACTTGCTCCCATTAAAACGAACAAATCATTCCTCTATTTCCCCGTTCAACTTTACTTTTTACATAAAAAAAAAAAACAACAACAACAACAACAAAAAACAGATAAAGGTTTTAAAAGATGATTTTTATGTAAGCAAGGAGAAAAGAAGAAAAAAAAAAGAAACAAATAAACGATTGCTGGGTGACAACACGCACCGAGCCAAACAGTTTCCGCAGGATCTCCTTCCCAGCGCGATGACCACTACACCACGCCAGAGAATCAACTGACGTAATTCGTAAAACAACGTTACTTAAAAGTGTTACAGGCATGAACAGGTCACTTCGGTACTGCACTTGAGAACAAGAGAACGGTTTACCAGGCTGCAAATATATATTTTCCGGGATGTAAGGGTTTTAATACTTCAAATCAGTTAAGCGGGAGGGATTCTGACTATTCAATATTGATGTTTACGGTAGTTTTCATTACCCGGGTACCTGATAACCAGTTTCTTGACTAAGGTGCATGTACTGACCACTTCGAAGAAAAAGTATTTATCTTATCTGATCTGATCTGATCTGATCTGATCTTATGGAGTGGCTTTTGTTTACTCTTTTAAGGCGTCTCTAAGCCGCGGTTCAAGTAACCTTCTGCTCAACAAAAACGAAATCAGTTTCGGCAAAGGAGAAATAAATACTGTGCTATAGGTGACGGTGACCTAAGGTCAACATACTAGAGGTGATATTGGTGATGACTTTACTTTATTTGGTGGCTCCTAAAGGAGCCGGTAGTTGAATAAGCGGGCGAGTTTTACTTGCCACTGACTTTCTTGTTGACTGTTTTTTTAACCGAGGCTTTGCTTTCTTTCGCTTTCTTAGGCAACGGCTTCTTTGTAGCAGTCTTCTTTGGCACGAGAGGTGTCTTCTTCTTGCTGCTGGAAACTTTCTTACCCGGCGATTTCTTGGTTTTCTCGGCTGGTTTGCGGGCGGTCTTTTCTTTCGCGGCGACCTTCTTTATTTTTGGTTTGTTGGCTGGATCGGCGGTTTTGGTCTTCTTCGCCGGGTCTTTGGTTGCCTTTGCTTTCTGTACTTCTTTGTTGACCTTGAAAGAACCTGAAGCTCCGGACCCTTTGGTGTTGATAAATTGACCACTCTCCACGCCTCTCTTAAGAGCCATTTTAATAAAATGACTTGCTTTGTCTCCCACTTTGAAATGGTTCTTAACGTACTTGTCGACAGCCTGACGCGAGGAACCATTACGATCTTTCAGGGCGTGAAGGGCTTGTATGATCATTTCTGCATACTTAGGGTGTTCGGCCGGCTGTTTAGAAGCTTTCTTCTGGGTGCTTTTGGCAGACATGTCTCGTTATAGTCTCCACAGCGATAGCTAATGTTGGTTACTTGCGCAACTCTTTTCTTAAGTTGTTATAGCGGACCGCAGAGGGATCAGTTACTACTGATCGCGATAGATCTGTAACCTCTAAGACGTTTGCTAAGTTCTTTGAAAATGAGATGGATTGTAAACGTCAACTTAGGAAGACAGGCAGAGAGATTAACTGAACGAATAAGGAGATGTTGGGCGCAATCACTAATTTTTTGGTAAGCTTAGAGATACTAGTACTCTACTGTGTCCTGTGCAGCACTTGTGTTGTGTGTATTATCGCGAAAAACCTGTAACGGCGTAGAGTATGAGAATTATGTCTGTCTCATTTCACTAGTAGCTAAAAAAGAAACAAGTAGAGACAAGGTAAGAAGTAGTTTATTGGCCATTAACTTTTATTGTCAGGTGGTGGCTCCTAAAGGAGCCGTTTGTAATGTGAGATTGTCAGAACCGAGCTGAGCTGTTATGCACGTTCGCCCCGGATCCTACGAGCCAACTGGATATCTTTAGGCATGATGGTGACACGTTTAGCGTGAATGGCGCAAAGGTTGGTGTCCTCGAAAAGACCGACCAGGTAGGCTTCGCTAGCCTCTTGAAGAGCCAGCACGGCTGAGCTTTGAAAGCGCAAGTCGGTCTTGAAATCCTGAGCGATTTCTCGAACAAGACGCTGAAACGGTAACTTGCGAATCAGCAACTCGGTGGACTTCTGATAACGACGGATCTCTCTGAGGGCCACTGTTCCTGGCCTGTAACGGTGCGGTTTTTTCACGCCACCAGTAGCAGGAGCGCTCTTTCGAGCTGCCTTAGTAGCCAGCTGTTTACGAGGCGCTTTTCCTCCGGTGGACTTTCTCGCTGTTTGCTTGGTTCGGGCCATGACTGTGAAACTGATGTTCAGAAGATTAAAGGCTCTATGTGAAAGCTTGGCAATTTTTATGGCCGCGATTTATCAGGAGGCTGTCGCAAGCCGATTGGATATTTAAGAATTTATGTATTTCTGATTGGTTCGGCTTCGGAGACACCCTGCTTTGATTTGCATGCCTTACAATAGACAGTGGGGCGAAAGAAAATTATAATATTCTTTTGTTGTCCTTTTACTAAGAACAAATCTATGTAAACACAAGAAATAATGTTTCCCGAGAGGTCAGATTGAAGGGTATAGATTGAAAAGTAATTTCTGTTCTGCAGTGATTTAACATAGTACGAGACCTGTCCCTTTTTAAACCTTGACGATAATTCAGACAACCGAGAATGTCCGGTCGCGGCAAAGGAGGTAAAGGCTTGGGCAAAGGTGGTGCTAAGCGTCATCGTAAGATTCTACGCGATAATATCCAAGGAATTACCAAGCCAGCGATCCGTCGTCTCGCTCGCCGTGGGGGTGTAAAGCGAATTTCTGGACTGATCTACGAGGAGACACGCGGTGTTCTGAAAGTTTTCCTTGAGAACGTTATCCGCGATGCCGTGACCTACACCGAGCACGCCAAGCGTAAGACCGTTACAGCCATGGACGTAGTATACGCTCTGAAACGACAAGGACGTACTCTGTACGGTTTTGGGGGTTAGAATACACTGTGATCCCTGATCAACACTTAAACCAACGGCTCTTTTAGGAGCCAACAAATGTATGAAAAGCTCTGACCAAATACGTGATAAGAGAATTTGTTTTCATTACGATCATTGCCGAAGGTTTATACACATATGAACAAGACAACATACACCTGAAATCGATTCAGCGCTTTATTTACTGGGTGCGTCCACGCGAGTTTTTTCTTTTTTTGTGACTTTACAGCAGCGCAGTCGTTACTTATAAAGGGAAATTATTTTTTCCCGTCTAGATTAGCCTCATAGCTCTTTGCGGGGCATACAATACTGTAAAGCTTTTGTCTTTAGTTAGTGAATAAACTGTTGCTGTACGTTGTTGTTGTCGCAGAATTAAGAGAGCGAGCTGGTTTGTGTCGTTACCGACGACGGTTTATAACTGTGTCTGTTTATTTTACGTAAACAGCTTATGTACTGAATGAAATCACGACGATCTCTTGTAATTTTGACGCAAAGAAAACAATATTTCAAGCTCAGTAGTAGCAGCAATGTTTGTTCCCGGTTGGTAGGAATGCGATTAATTGTGTACTCGTTTAAAAAGATCAGAAAGTTGTTCGATTGTCGCTTGGTATGTACCTCGAAGTTCGTATAAAAACCTGTTGGAAACAGCGCGAATGAAACCTGCATAAAAAGCAAACGCAATTTCAACTTTCATGATATAATCACATCAGTCTTTAAATTCATGTTACACCGAGCTAAACTGACCTAAGACTGGTTTCAGTTTCAAGCAATGTTGTGGTTGCTGTTGTTTCTTTCTTACATGCTATAGCCGAAATAACGCTAAATATGCTTTGGTATACGCATTTATGAACAAAACTAGGAACATGGAACCATGCAAAAACAAGTAGAAATAGCAAGTTTCCGCGAGACATAATTATTTGCGGCTAAGTATCCATCCAGTTATTAATCCCAAACTGAGACGGCGAATACTATTTGGGGGGTAGATTACAAATTTATATCGTGATTGGTCATGACTTTATTCTAGACTTGGTGGCTCCTAAAAGAGCCGTTTGTATTTATGGTTGTTGCCGTCGCTTAGTGTTGTTTCTTCTCTGTCTTTTTAGGTAGTAATACTGCCTGAATGTTGGGAAGAACACCGCCTTGAGCGATGGTGACACCGGCAAGGAGTTTGTTTAATTCTTCGTCATTTCGCACAGCCAGCTGGAGGTGACGAGGAATGATTCTTGACTTCTTGTTGTCGCGTGCTGCGTTTCCTGCTAACTCGAGGATCTCAGCACTCAGATACTCAAGTACGGCAGCCAAGTACACGGGAGCACCGGCTCCGACGCGTTCAGCGTAGTTGCCTTTACGAAGAAGGCGATGGATGCGACCAACAGGAAATTGTAGTCCTGCCCTGGAAGAACGAGTCTTTGACTTGGTGCCCTGGGCTTTACCTTTTCCTCGTCCGGTCATTTTGTCGACTAACTCGTATATTAAGTTTCAGTTTAAGTTTCAGGAGACTGTTTTCCAAGACATAACTTCGGCCGCCATAATTTATCACGCGCGGACTGCGTTTCGTGGATCAGATTGCACCAATCAAAAGTCTAACATTGGCTCATAAAAAGAAATTCTAGCCTTGCAATTGTTCTCTTTGTGTCGATTGGCGGCACGCTCCATTGTTTACACCGAGAAAAACAAAACACCAATCACCGACGAGAACTTGCGATCCGCATATTAATTGATCCTATTGAATTTGGCAACATAAATAGAAACTGTGATATCCCGAATTAGCAAACTCGATTTCGAAAAGGCAGAGATATCTTTCTTTACCATGGCACCTAAACCGATTGCAGCTAAAAAAGGAGAGAAGAAGAGCGGCGGTAAGGCAAAATCCACGTCGGGCGACAGTACGAAAAAACGGCGATCGAAACGGAAGGAGAGTTATGCGATCTACATCTACAAAGTGTTAAAGCAGGTACATCCTGACACCGGAATCTCCAGCAAAGCAATGGGTATCATGAACTCTTTCGTGAACGATATCTTCGAGCGCATTGCTACAGAATCCTCCCGTCTAGCCCACTACAACAAGAAGTCCACTATCAGCTCCCGCGAGATTCAGACAGCCATCAGACTGCTCCTTCCAGGAGAACTCGCAAAGCACGCAGTCAGTGAGGGTACCAAGGCCGTCACGAAGTACACTAGTAGCAAGTGAAAACCATTCTTCAATACCAGATCTAAACAACGGCTCTTTTAGGAGCCACCAAATGTCAAAAAAAGCAATGATCAACACTCAACACGGTTTCTTAGAGTTTTCAATCGTCATTATAAACCCCGACACTCGCTCGCTCGCACACTTGCTCCCATTAAAACGAACAAATCATTCCTCTATTTCCCCGTTCAACTTTACTTTTTACATAAAAAAAAAAAACAACAACAACAACAACAAAAAACAGATAAAGGTTTTAAAAGATGATTTTTATGTAAGCAAGGAGAAAAGAAGAAAAAAAAAAGAAACAAATAAACGATTGCTGGGTGACAACACGCACCGAGCCAAACAGTTTCCGCAGGATCTCCTTCCCAGCGCGATGACCACTACACCACGCCAGAGAATCAACTGACGTAATTCGTAAAACAACGTTACTTAAAAGTGTTACAGGCATGAACAGGTCACTTCGGTACTGCACTTGAGAACAAGAGAACGGTTTACCAGGCTGCAAATATATATTTTCCGGGATGTAAGGGTTTTAATACTTCAAATCAGTTAAGCGGGAGGGATTCTGACTATTCAATATTGATGTTTACGGTAGTTTTCATTACCCGGGTACCTGATAACCAGTTTCTTGACTAAGGTGCATGTACTGACCACTTCGAAGAAAAAGTATTTATCTTATCTGATCTGATCTGATCTGATCTGATCTTATGGAGTGGCTTTTGTTTACTCTTTTAAGGCGTCTCTAAGCCGCGGTTCAAGTAACCTTCTGCTCAACAAAAACGAAATCAGTTTCGGCAAAGGAGAAATAAATACTGTGCTATAGGTGACGGTGACCTAAGGTCAACATACTAGAGGTGATATTGGTGATGACTTTACTTTATTTGGTGGCTCCTAAAGGAGCCGGTAGTTGAATAAGCGGGCGAGTTTTACTTGCCACTGACTTTCTTGTTGACTGTTTTTTTAACCGAGGCTTTGCTTTCTTTCGCTTTCTTAGGCAACGGCTTCTTTGTAGCAGTCTTCTTTGGCACGAGAGGTGTCTTCTTCTTGCTGCTGGAAACTTTCTTACCCGGCGATTTCTTGGTTTTCTCGGCTGGTTTGCGGGCGGTCTTTTCTTTCGCGGCGACCTTCTTTATTTTTGGTTTGTTGGCTGGATCGGCGGTTTTGGTCTTCTTCGCCGGGTCTTTGGTTGCCTTTGCTTTCTGTACTTCTTTGTTGACCTTGAAAGAACCTGAAGCTCCGGACCCTTTGGTGTTGATAAATTGACCACTCTCCACGCCTCTCTTAAGAGCCATTTTAATAAAATGACTTGCTTTGTCTCCCACTTTGAAATGGTTCTTAACGTACTTGTCGACAGCCTGACGCGAGGAACCATTACGATCTTTCAGGGCGTGAAGGGCTTGTATGATCATTTCTGCATACTTAGGGTGTTCGGCCGGCTGTTTAGAAGCTTTCTTCTGGGTGCTTTTGGCAGACATGTCTCGTTATAGTCTCCACAGCGATAGCTAATGTTGGTTACTTGCGCAACTCTTTTCTTAAGTTGTTATAGCGGACCGCAGAGGGATCAGTTACTACTGATCGCGATAGATCTGTAACCTCTAAGACGTTTGCTAAGTTCTTTGAAAATGAGATGGATTGTAAACGTCAACTTAGGAAGACAGGCAGAGAGATTAACTGAACGAATAAGGAGATGTTGGGCGCAATCACTAATTTTTTGGTAAGCTTAGAGATACTAGTACTCTACTGTGTCCTGTGCAGCACTTGTGTTGTGTGTATTATCGCGAAAAACCTGTAACGGCGTAGAGTATGAGAATTATGTCTGTCTCATTTCACTAGTAGCTAAAAAAGAAACAAGTAGAGACAAGGTAAGAAGTAGTTTATTGGCCATTAACTTTTATTGTCAGGTGGTGGCTCCTAAAGGAGCCGTTTGTAATGTGAGATTGTCAGAACCGAGCTGAGCTGTTATGCACGTTCGCCCCGGATCCTACGAGCCAACTGGATATCTTTAGGCATGATGGTGACACGTTTAGCGTGAATGGCGCAAAGGTTGGTGTCCTCGAAAAGACCGACCAGGTAGGCTTCGCTAGCCTCTTGAAGAGCCAGCACGGCTGAGCTTTGAAAGCGCAAGTCGGTCTTGAAATCCTGAGCGATTTCTCGAACAAGACGCTGAAACGGTAACTTGCGAATCAGCAACTCGGTGGACTTCTGATAACGACGGATCTCTCTGAGGGCCACTGTTCCTGGCCTGTAACGGTGCGGTTTTTTCACGCCACCAGTAGCAGGAGCGCTCTTTCGAGCTGCCTTAGTAGCCAGCTGTTTACGAGGCGCTTTTCCTCCGGTGGACTTTCTCGCTGTTTGCTTGGTTCGGGCCATGACTGTGAAACTGATGTTCAGAAGATTAAAGGCTCTATGTGAAAGCTTGGCAATTTTTATGGCCGCGATTTATCAGGAGGCTGTCGCAAGCCGATTGGATATTTAAGAATTTATGTATTTCTGATTGGTTCGGCTTCGGAGACACCCTGCTTTGATTTGCATGCCTTACAATAGACAGTGGGGCGAAAGAAAATTATAATATTCTTTTGTTGTCCTTTTACTAAGAACAAATCTATGTAAACACAAGAAATAATGTTTCCCGAGAGGTCAGATTGAAGGGTATAGATTGAAAAGTAATTTCTGTTCTGCAGTGATTTAACATAGTACGAGACCTGTCCCTTTTTAAACCTTGACGATAATTCAGACAACCGAGAATGTCCGGTCGCGGCAAAGGAGGTAAAGGCTTGGGCAAAGGTGGTGCTAAGCGTCATCGTAAGATTCTACGCGATAATATCCAAGGAATTACCAAGCCAGCGATCCGTCGTCTCGCTCGCCGTGGGGGTGTAAAGCGAATTTCTGGACTGATCTACGAGGAGACACGCGGTGTTCTGAAAGTTTTCCTTGAGAACGTTATCCGCGATGCCGTGACCTACACCGAGCACGCCAAGCGTAAGACCGTTACAGCCATGGACGTAGTATACGCTCTGAAACGACAAGGACGTACTCTGTACGGTTTTGGGGGTTAGAATACACTGTGATCCCTGATCAACACTTAAACCAACGGCTCTTTTAGGAGCCAACAAATGTATGAAAAGCTCTGACCAAATACGTGATAAGAGAATTTGTTTTCATTACGATCATTGCCGAAGGTTTATACACATATGAACAAGACAACATACACCTGAAATCGATTCAGCGCTTTATTTACTGGGTGCGTCCACGCGAGTTTTTTCTTTTTTTGTGACTTTACAGCAGCGCAGTCGTTACTTATAAAGGGAAATTATTTTTTCCCGTCTAGATTAGCCTCATAGCTCTTTGCGGGGCATACAATACTGTAAAGCTTTTGTCTTTAGTTAGTGAATAAACTGTTGCTGTACGTTGTTGTTGTCGCAGAATTAAGAGAGCGAGCTGGTTTGTGTCGTTACCGACGACGGTTTATAACTGTGTCTGTTTATTTTACGTAAACAGCTTATGTACTGAATGAAATCACGACGATCTCTTGTAATTTTGACGCAAAGAAAACAATATTTCAAGCTCAGTAGTAGCAGCAATGTTTGTTCCCGGTTGGTAGGAATGCGATTAATTGTGTACTCGTTTAAAAAGATCAGAAAGTTGTTCGATTGTCGCTTGGTATGTACCTCGAAGTTCGTATAAAAACCTGTTGGAAACAGCGCGAATGAAACCTGCATAAAAAGCAAACGCAATTTCAACTTTCATGATATAATCACATCAGTCTTTAAATTCATGTTACACCGAGCTAAACTGACCTAAGACTGGTTTCAGTTTCAAGCAATGTTGTGGTTGCTGTTGTTTCTTTCTTACATGCTATAGCCGAAATAACGCTAAATATGCTTTGGTATACGCATTTATGAACAAAACTAGGAACATGGAACCATGCAAAAACAAGTAGAAATAGCAAGTTTCCGCGAGACATAATTATTTGCGGCTAAGTATCCATCCAGTTATTAATCCCAAACTGAGACGGCGAATACTATTTGGGGGGTAGATTACAAATTTATATCGTGATTGGTCATGACTTTATTCTAGACTTGGTGGCTCCTAAAAGAGCCGTTTGTATTTATGGTTGTTGCCGTCGCTTAGTGTTGTTTCTTCTCTGTCTTTTTAGGTAGTAATACTGCCTGAATGTTGGGAAGAACACCGCCTTGAGCGATGGTGACACCGGCAAGGAGTTTGTTTAATTCTTCGTCATTTCGCACAGCCAGCTGGAGGTGACGAGGAATGATTCTTGACTTCTTGTTGTCGCGTGCTGCGTTTCCTGCTAACTCGAGGATCTCAGCACTCAGATACTCAAGTACGGCAGCCAAGTACACGGGAGCACCGGCTCCGACGCGTTCAGCGTAGTTGCCTTTACGAAGAAGGCGATGGATGCGACCAACAGGAAATTGTAGTCCTGCCCTGGAAGAACGAGTCTTTGACTTGGTGCCCTGGGCTTTACCTTTTCCTCGTCCGGTCATTTTGTCGACTAACTCGTATATTAAGTTTCAGTTTAAGTTTCAGGAGACTGTTTTCCAAGACATAACTTCGGCCGCCATAATTTATCACGCGCGGACTGCGTTTCGTGGATCAGATTGCACCAATCAAAAGTCTAACATTGGCTCATAAAAAGAAATTCTAGCCTTGCAATTGTTCTCTTTGTGTCGATTGGCGGCACGCTCCATTGTTTACACCGAGAAAAACAAAACACCAATCACCGACGAGAACTTGCGATCCGCATATTAATTGATCCTATTGAATTTGGCAACATAAATAGAAACTGTGATATCCAGAATTAGCAAACTCGATTTCGAAAAGGCAGAGATATCTTTCTTTACCATGGCACCTAAACCGATTGCAGCTAAAAAAGGAGAGAAGAAGAGCGGCGGTAAGGCAAAATCCACGTCGGGCGACAGTACGAAAAAACGGCGATCGAAACGGAAGGAGAGTTATGCGATCTACATCTACAAAGTGTTAAAGCAGGTACATCCTGACACCGGAATCTCCAGCAAAGCAATGGGTATCATGAACTCTTTCGTGAACGATATCTTCGAGCGCATTGCTACAGAATCCTCCCGTCTAGCCCACTACAACAAGAAGTCCACTATCAGCTCCCGCGAGATTCAGACAGCCATCAGACTGCTCCTTCCAGGAGAACTCGCAAAGCACGCAGTCAGTGAGGGTACCAAGGCCGTCACGAAGTACACTAGTAGCAAGTGAAAACCATTCTTCAATACCAGATCTAAACAACGGCTCTTTTAGGAGCCACCAAATGTCAAAAAAAGCAATGATCAACACTCAACACGGTTTCTTAGAGTTTTCAATCGTCATTATAAACCCCGACACTCGCTCGCTCGCACACTTGCTCCCATTAAAACGAACAAATCATTCCTCTATTTCCCCGTTCAACTTTACTTTTTACATAAAAAAAAAAAACAACAACAACAACAACAAAAAACAGATAAAGGTTTTAAAAGATGATTTTTATGTAAGCAAGGAGAAAAGAAGAAAAAAAAAAGAAACAAATAAACGATTGCTGGGTGACAACACGCACCGAGCCAAACAGTTTCCGCAGGATCTCCTTCCCAGCGCGATGACCACTACTACACCACGCCAGAGAATCAACTGACGTAATTCGTAAAACAACGTTACTTAAAAGTGTTACAGGCATGAACAGGTCACTTCGGTACTGCACTTGAGAACAAGAGAACGGTTTACCAGGCTGCAAATATATATTTTCCGGGATGTAAGGGTTTTAATACTTCAAATCAGTTAAGCGGGAGGGATTCTGACTATTCAATATTGATGTTTACGGTAGTTTTCATTACCCGGATACCTGATAACCAGTTTCTTGACTAAGGTGCATGTACTGACCACTTCGAATAAAAAGTATTTATCTTATCTGATCTGATCTGATCTGATCTGATCTTATGGAGTGGCTTTTGTTTACTCTTTTAAGGCGTCTCTAAGCCGCGGTTCAAGTAACCTTCTGCTCAACAAAAACGAAATCAGTTTCGGCAAAGGAGAAATAAATACTGTGCTATAGGTGACGGTGACCTAAGGTCAACATACTAGAGGTGATATTGGTGATGACTTTACTTTATTTGGTGGCTCCTAAAGGAGCCGGTAGTTGAATAAGCGGGCGAGTTTTACTTGCCACTGACTTTCTTGTTGACTGTTTTTTTAACCGAGGCTTTGCTTTCTTTCGCTTTCTTAGGCAACGGCTTCTTTGTAGCAGTCTTCTTTGGCACGAGAGGTGTCTTCTTCTTGCTGCTGGAAACTTTCTTACCCGGCGATTTCTTGGTTTTCTCGGCTGGTTTGCGGGCGGTCTTTTCTTTCGCGGCGACCTTCTTTATTTTTGGTTTGTTGGCTGGATCGGCGGTTTTGGTCTTCTTCGCCGGGTCTTTGGTTGCCTTTGCTTTCTGTACTTCTTTGTTGACCTTGAAAGAACCTGAAGCTCCGGACCCTTTGGTGTTGATAAATTGACCACTCTCCACGCCTCTCTTAAGAGCCATTTTAATAAAATGACTTGCTTTGTCTCCCACTTTGAAATGGTTCTTAACGTACTTGTCGACAGCCTGACGCGAGGAACCATTACGATCTTTCAGGGCGTGAAGGGCTTGTATGATCATTTCTGCATACTTAGGGTGTTCGGCCGGCTGTTTAGAAGCTTTCTTCTGGGTGCTTTTGGCAGACATGTCTCGTTATTGTCTCCACAGCGATAGCTAATGTTGGTTACTTGCGCAACTCTTTTCTTAAGTTGTTATAGCGGACCGCAGAGGGATCAGTTACTACTGATCGCGATAGATCTGTAACCTCTAAGACGTTTGCTAAGTTCTTTGAAAATGAGATGGATTGTAAACGTCAACTTAGGAAGACAGGCAGAGAGATTAACTGAACGAATAAGGAGATGTTGGGCGCAATCACTAATTTTTTGGTAAGCTTAGAGATACTAGTACTCTACTGTGTCCTGTGCAGCACTTGTGTTGTGTGTATTATCGCGAAAAACCTGTAACGGCGTAGAGTATGAGAATTATGTCTGTCTCATTTCACTAGTAACTAAAAAAGAAACAAGTA
>CAXIVM010001687.1:0-60642 GCA_964035705.1 Porites rus | reverse complement strand
GGATGAGGCAGCAACGCAAGTGCTCCGTAGCTGGTCTCGGTCTGGGTGAAGCAGGATGACACAGAAGACAACGATGAAATGAACAACTGCGAACACAAAGCGGATGAACTGTGGCCAGTAGAGTGCAAGGTTGAGACGATGAAGCTGAGACGTGAGCCGCAGAGAATTCTCAGGCTCTGCTCACGGGTTGCCAGAGTCCATTGCTCACTGATTTTGACAAAAGTCCCACCGCTCTCTGCGGCGAGCTCGTGATTTCAAGGAACGAGCTCTCAACTTTGACGTCACCGCCTGAGATGTGAAACCTTGGGTGAGAGGTAGTGCGGTGGAAGGAACATACATCTCTAGCCTCCCAAGCTTTTCTCCCTGCTTGTCACGTCTGTAGTTGAACTTCCCTGTCTCTTCTGCAGTCCAAGGCAGCCACCCACACTGACCGTCGTTTAAATGTTATACAAAAACATTTGGCTTTCGCCAAATGTTTCTGCAACAATAGTTCCTAGTGGGGGCTTTCGCAGCTTTCACACCCCTTTCGCGACCTGCATGTTGGCTTTTGCGAAAACGTGCCAGTTCACAAGATTGCACAACCTTCTTGCTTGGAACTTTTTGAAAATGTCCTCTACAAAACATGTTCAAAAGCCGATGCTCATGTGCATTCATCTGCCAGTTCTGTGCAAATGGATGCGTATCAAAGGGTCTCCAAAGGGTCTCCAAAACCATCCGGATGGCATTGGGTGCAAAGGTGCAAGCCAAGGTCGACCGCGTCTTCAAAGTGGTCGACTCTGGCCGCCCCTCGCAGTGCGTTCATACGTTAAAGTATGTAGATCCGGTAGGTATTTAACTCTTCAATCAGGTCACCAGCACCAGGCCAGCAACCGTGCTCTCCATAGTCTATTGTGGAAGGGTTGTCCGCCGCAAAGTGATCCCAAAAATAAACAGAACAAGTAAATTATCGCATAATATCGCATATATATATATAAATCATTATAAATCCACATCTCCCCCTCTAATGGTGGCTCTCGGTTTGGACCTCGCGGGTGGGCCGCGTCGGTTCACCGGTGGGCAAAAGAAAAACAAATGGGTCACTGATGGTCGGGGCCCCCAGAGACTCCCATCTCTGGCGCATCTACTTATTCTACTTCAACCTTGGGGCGGTTTCGAGGGGTCACGGCATGTATTCCAGTCAAAGGTATGTCAATGTCCAGTCAGATGTTTTGGGATAGGATAGGAAGCTCTTTTGGACGTTGTGATGATTTCACTCACATGAATTCCCAACAGTGGCCACAGTGATTGCTGCTCTTCATCTCGAGCTCGACCAACATGAACTTTAAACAAGAGGTGAAACAAGATGTCCGATCGACTTGGAGTGCTGTCTTCACAGTGGCAACTGCGATCTACTGGGGCAAGGACTTGGTGCCTTTTCCAACTACCCTCCGCTCAGGCCCCCTTTTCAGGAGGTTTCCGGTTTCTCCACCGTCAACACACTCCGACAGCTCAACAAATCAAACGTTCCAAGGGGCTTGGACCGCAGCTCCGACAGTATGCTGGCCTCAAAGAGGCGAGCATGCAAGGGCGATCCATCATTGTCTGGCAGGGTTATGTTTCGAACGCGCTACGAAAATACATACGTAGGATGTTGTATGCCATGTGATTCAGTAGGACAGTATGCCAAAAACCAAATCACACACGCGTCACTGGTTGGTGGGTTCAACTCACTTGAAAAACATAGTCAGTGGGTTCAATCATCAAAGTAAAGGTTAAACATAAAACTATCTGAAACCAAAACACACACACACACACACACTATTCTCAAGTGAGACCCCAAGAACATCCACAACGGGAACCCACATGACATCTGTTCCAAACTCATCCCCTCCCCTGAACCACGGAAGTTTCTCCAAAACCTGACCCCGCGATGGTGGGAAAAAATCCGCCCTCTATTGGCCTTCCAGACGCCCTCAATTCCCCTGGAAAACAAAAAATTCACCCTTTTCCACTCCCTTTTCCATGTTCGCGTTCAGCCGTGAAACGAATCCCCTATGAAGGTTTCCGTATCAATTTTTACTGGTCTTCGGGAAACCAACAAATTCCCACCTGTTGCCTGGGTTTTCTGGAGGAGGGACCACACTTTGGAAGATATGAACCAGTGGGAATCAGTTCACGTAAAGATTGAACATCAGAAGAACTGAAACCACCACCCAGTTTCCTAACCTGGGTGCTGCTGATCAGTGCTTGCTAATCTGTGCCCGTTCTGACGGCTTCTGTCCAACTCCTCCGCCTTGATGGTTTCAAAGCTCAGAGCCCCACCAAGCGCTCTTCACTTTCCCGATCTTCCTCCACAGGTGGCTCCCCTGCAGAGAACAGCGTGGGGCCTGGGGCCCTGTGTCAGACGTGGGGCTTTGCATCGGCGAAGTGCCTCACAGAGCTAGGTTGATGTGGATCCCAGTGAGATTGTCCCAATTCCAAATCCGCCCGCACCGAAGGTGCTGAGGCGTTGTGTAGGCTCGCGTAGACTGGAGGATAGATACACAGTTTAAGCTTAATTTAGCCTGGGGGGGGGGCCTCATTTTTACCCGGGAAGTGAAGATTTTAATCATGCGTGTATGATTGTCCGTATGGCTTCGGTTCTAAGCGTTGGCCACGTCGGCCGTGCAGCCCGAGGCAGACTGCAATATTGACATCGTGGATGTGTTCGTCCGTGTGTCCTACCCGACCGAGACAGACCGAGACTGACAGACCGAGACAGACAGACCAAGACAGTCAGACAGACAGACGAGACAGAGAGACCGAGACAGGCAGACCGTCCTTAGCAGTATACCGTATACCCATGTATCATACCCCCAGGTTAATTTTTAAAAACCGCATACTACCATACATCAAAAAACAAAATACAGTAATCCAGATGTGTTGAGATCTTGGATTATTATGCAGAGGGAAGAGTGGTAGGTATCCTTAAGCAGGCGCAAAATACTGTGTAAGGAAATGTTTCAGCTGGATACCAAACCAAAAAGATTGTCAAATTATTCTGCAGGTTGTTGACATCAGGGCAAGGGCTGGAAGAAAAACTTGACATGTTACATACTGCCAGATTACTTTCTGAAAGAGAAAGCAAGTAAAAAAATATGTTTGAGCTTGCAAAAAACATCTATTTGACGCATCAATTACACGTTACATACTGCCAGATTCTAGCGCAGCATGTTCTAGTCAGCATTCAAAAACGAATCCGACAAGTGCAGGGGGTCTACCCTCCACCCCCCCCAGAAAATTAATCCTGTGAAATTAATCCAGTAGCCCACATGGTACCCAGGAAAAAATGTTCTAAGGACCCACTCATGACAGACCGAGACGGACAGACCGAGACAGACTATTGACATCGCGTGTGTGTTCCTGCCCGACCGAGACAGACAGACTGACAGACCGAGACAAACAGATCGAGACAGACCGGCCGAGACAGACCGACCGAGACAGACAGACGCACACTCTCCGTGCGGGCGGCTTCGAGCGCCAAGCGCTGTGAACTGAATACACTATACTACATGCTTGTAGACGCCATCACCTAACGAGCACCAGTGGGTGACCGGATTGATATTCCTGTCAGCGTCATTCCAACAAAAGGACGCAAGCCTTGAGGTGAAAGATCCTTAAGAATCGCCAACTCTTGGAAAACTAGTGCCAAACCAAGCAAAACACCGTAGTGTTGGAAACGAAGTCGAGCAAAGTATGCTGGAACTCATCGCTGCAACATACTGCGACTGGTTTTGACTCTGGTCTGGTGGGACCTGCGACATCCTGGGAGTCCTATAGGACCTAGGACTGCATGGGGACATGGCGCGCCTGGCTGGATTGATCTTCACTCGGACCAACAGCTCACATGGATGGCATGGCCCCTTGAGAAGGACCATTTTCAGGTGGTGTTCCACTTACTCAGGTTAGTTCAGGTGGAGTTCAGGTGGTGCTTCCTCACATTTTCAGGTGAGTGAGTCGGAGTTCAAGCCATCCTCAATTGACATGAATCACCCAGCCTGGATCCTCACACCGCTGCCAGCGCTTCTGCCAACACCTCAGGTCACTGACTGATGGTGTTTTCACCAAGGGATAGAGGCCACCATCTCAGAAACTGGTGGAAGAACATATTCGTTGACGATGAATGCTTTGGGTTTGCGCGAGCTCGGTTTTGGGATGCGTTGGAAGAATCCTTGTCCATGTTCACAGATGCTGGTAGTACATCTGTCGGTAGCACATCTGTCGGTGGCCCTAAGCTCATGAGAACCCTCTCATCACAAGGCCGTGCATCATGTCACCGGTAACTACCAAATCTGCACCCAAGACTCTGACTATCTGACTACAGATATCTTACACAGACCCTAGGTTTCCAAGTCCTCCTCAGAAGGTACTTGGACCTTCCAAGACCACCATAAACACCTGATGGCCGAAGGAATTCATGATGTGTGGCAGTTCTGAACGCCTGGAGGACCATCCTCCCGCTAGCCGACCATCTCTGGCAGAACTCTATGGGGCCAATCAAACGAAAGGGATCCATCTGAGCCATCCCCCCGCAACTAACCACGTCAAGAAAAGAACAGCTCCACCAAGGGGGAAAGAACAATAGCTCTATCTTGTTCCTAGATGGTGCTGGCAGGCAATGGGCTGTTCATTGAAACCAATCAAGTCAAGTACAGTAGTCAGTAGTCAGCTCATTGCTTTTGATATCTTTTGATACTTTTGGGTCCAGGCTTCTTGGGAAAAAGTAAAAAACAAAGCACCTGGCCCTCTTCTGCCACCGTGGTTCTGCACTGAGCTCCGGGCTGCAAAGTTTGACTTAGCTCGAGCAAAGCCCTGCTGGAGACCCTCGAGACACAGCCGGGAGAGCTGCATGAATACCTGAAACGAGGTTGAGACTTGCAATGAATGACTCCCAGCACCTTCATGTCGGGGTCACCTGGCTGGAAGCCCCAGCCCACCACTAAGGGACCTCCAGACAAGACACCCCTTGAAGGTCATTGACTCCGTTTCTTTTGGTTCGAAGCGGAAAAACCGGATGTTGAGGTTGGAGACACGGGACTTGAGTCGATCGATGGGGCGCCCACAACCACAAGAAAGTGAGCAAGAAAGGGTCAAAGGCTCAATGTCAGCTGAATGTTGATTTCAGAGCGGCTTGACGGAAGCGACTAGAAAGCCTGTCAGCGGCCGCTTTTCTCCGCACCACCTCGCTCCAACGCGCTGCGCGTGTCAGCCGCGAGCGCAGCAAACGTGGGGCCGCTCTCGCCGCCGCAGCGCGCAGAGTTTGGGCACGGAGTTTGGAGCCTCGTTCGCCTCGGGATGTACGGGGACGGTGGGTCTCAAACTCTATAAAACAGCATAGAAAGCAAATGAAACTCAGACTCATCTTCATTTCAGTAGTAGGTGTCTGTATGCTTGAGACTCAGGCGCATTCAAGCATGACATTGAAAACCGCAGCAATCATCAATTCTGACATCATTATAGTTAATATAGTAATGCAAAAATGATTCTGGTACATCGTTGACACCCCCTATGACCCCCCCTGTCAAGAAATGATGTCAAGAACACGATTCCAGCATATTCCAGCATAAAATGATTCCACCCATTGACGTATCCCCTGGAATAACTATTTAGCGCGACCCCTATGTTTTTTTCTTCGATGTCACGTGGCTTTCAGGTCAATAGCCCTCGTCCCCTTGTCCCCTGCCCTCGCCTTGTCAGACTCTGGAGAGCTCGATCTGCAAAATCACACGCCTGCCTTCGGTCACCGGGGTGATCCAGTGCCGGAGTTTCTCACCTCCAAGCGGTGCAGCTTGAGGAGGGTGAGCTGGATAGGTGGAGTGGTGGGATCCACCAGTACCAGTACCATCCGTTTTGGGGGGGTCAAGAAGGACTAGCCGACAATTGCGAGGCTTCAAATTACCCCAAGAACCACCTCCACAGGCCTTGCTTCAATATGAAGCTTCTTGTGGGAAAGTGAGCTGGGCTGAACTCCCCGCAAACGCTGCAATCACTGTTGTAATACACAAGATTCACCCCCCAAAGTACAGGCCAAACATCTACTTCATCGACACCGCAATAGAAATGCTCAAGTACCGCACCGAAAAAAACGAACCACCTCACCTACCGAACCCAAAACCACTTCGTCCGACACGCAGGGTCGGCTCCGCGCGTGCGTCGAGTCCGACGGCTGCGCCTCGGAAGAGCACGGCGTCGCCCACGTCCAAGGAGACCACCCGCGCCGGCAACTGGGAGCGCCGAACCGCGCCACGGAGAGCGTCGACCCGCGCCGCGCGTTGCAGCAGGGCTGTGGAGCGGTTCAGAAGCCGCAGTGTCGGGGTGTCGGGTGATGGAGTCCGTGGGTGGCCCAACTTTTGAAGCACATCAGCTAGATTCCAAGCTGTGGCCAAGCGAACGTTCCATTATACATCTTTATACCTCATATCCATAAGACCGTTCTTTGGTGTTTTTTCTCGCCTCAGCTGCAAACAACAAAGACATCATCCAAGGCACATCCTCAGAGTCCGGCGAAGCAAAGCAATTCACACCACCTTTGAACCTTGGACGGGCAGTGCGTGGGTAAATCCATGTAAATCCTCTCTACAGTATCCGACAACATAAATATCGATGTCTGTTCTTTTACAAACAAAGAATTGAAATACGATGCCAAATGTAGCCAAGTGGGTATTTCTGGTTCACGGCTAAAACTTGGATGGAGGGTGAGTTGTCTCGCATAGCCGTCATTGTAGCCGTCCCTGCTTAGAAAGGTCTGGTGGATCCCTTGCCTCCAGTACTTCTATGGAGGGTGACCCGGCAGGTGCCCACTCTGAGGCTCCAAACTCGGAGGGATCCGAGAGCAGCACCACCTGAGAGCGAAAACTCAGACCGGAGAGAGCATGCGATTCAATAGATATATGGTTCCCAAAATATTGGTGGGGAGTTTCATGCTTGTGAGCCCTATAATATTGTTGTTAAAATTGCTTTCCAAAGCATCGGCATCGGAAGGTTACGTAACTCAAAGCAGCCCACCACAGACTCGCGCAGGAAATATACAGCTGTAGAACTGTAGAACCAAAAAGTTCTGCAAAATGCTTCAAAGCTTGAGGGGTCTTCCACCCAATATCATCTGGAGCAACATGCGAAAGGTATCAACACCAGCTCCCATCCAGCTTTGCGACACTTCCCGAGGAATCATTTAGCACCTTCCACGGGTGATAACACGATCCCGAGCCGTTTCCCTGGATCAAGGTGAACCAAACCTCCACTTGTTGGCTTTAAGTGGGGAAACCCAATCCCCCAAAAGGATCCAAAAGGTCTTTATATCCACTCACTGAGTAGACTTTCAAGCGACCAAAAAAGCAAAAACTATTCAACAAGGACTACAGTAAGTATGACTAAGTGTTGTTCTTGCTCTGAGGCGCAATGGTCACAGCTGAATGGTTGTCCACGTGGGGCTCGATGCTACCTCAGAAGCCGTGAGTTTCACGGCTGGGCGAACGCCGGGTTGGAATTGTCGAGACCAACCTAGAATTCAGAATCAGGCACTGCACGAACATGGACCCATTCTGCCATTTGTTTCAATATTATGTTTCCGGGATGTTCTCATCTTCTACTTCATGACGCCATCTTTGTGGTGGTCAACTGAGCAAAAAGCCTTCAGTTCTCATACAACTTCAGTAGGGCTGACCAGTTCAGCAACCAGGAGCAACCAGGTGTGCACGCCCGCACGTCCCGACGCACGCCCGCACGCCCGTACGCAAATGCGCGTGCGCATGGATGACCCGATGGGTGACCTGACCAGGCAGGCCTTCCTTGCCTTCGTAGACGATGTACTCCACCTGGTTGAAGGCAAAAAAGCGGGAAGGGACAATACCAAAAAACTGGGAAAGGACAGCAGGGAATGGAAAGAACTAAAACAGGAAGGACAAAAAAACACAACTCCGAGGAGGTCTTTTTATCCCTGAATAGACACCTTGTACCAATATATAGCCACAGGTATACAACCCTTGGCTGAAACGTCTTCGCGTCTTCTCTTGGAGGGTTCCGGGTGGGTCGACCCACTCCTTGAAGGACTCAAGGAGCGATTTGGGTGATCTCCTCCAGTTGTTTGGCAGCCTCCGGATAGGCGAACTCATTCCGCGGCAGCCTGGGCGGGTCGGGTGCAGTCGGTCGGCACGGATGCCATGAGTCGGCAGGCAGGCCAGGCCGACGAGGGACCAAGTCATTTGGGTAAAAAGGATTCAGTAAAAATCGACAGATCTGAACAAAACAACTTGTTCAAAGTGCAATTGACCAAACAACCAATTTTCATGCAAAGCCAGGTCATCTGCTTGGAAGCTCTCTCAGTGGGTCTTCAATCTCTGGAATTTGTGTGATTCACCATGATTCACCCATTGCCGGAAAGCACACAGGGAGTCCAGAACAGGGTCTCGGCCCATGTTCAGAGATTTGATACAAACAAAGTGTTTTTGTTTAACCCTTTAACATCCTTTAACCATGTCTCTAGACTCTAATATTTGCTCTCCTTGAAACTGTGTGCCGTACGCCAAGCCCTCTAGTGGGACAATGACTTTGAGAGGGCATATGCATTACTATGCAAATGAGTAAGTA
The DNA here is from genome assembly GCA_964035705.1 of Porites rus. Lineage (NCBI taxonomy): Eukaryota > Metazoa > Cnidaria > Anthozoa > Scleractinia > Poritidae > Porites > Porites rus. The sequence continues at coordinate 52,038 of CAXIVM010001687.1, read as the reverse complement.
CTCAAGGAAGGAAGGAAGGAAGGACGGAAGGACCGAAGGACGGAAGGACGGAAGGAAGTAAGCAAGCAAGCAAGCATGGTTTTCATTGGCTGACTCGGCTTTTCAGGCCTCACCACTAGGGCCGTGGCTTTTGCCAAAGGAAGGCATCAGCCCATGCCATAGTGTCGATGAGCTTTGCATACAAGTGCTGGCCTCAAGACGTGTTCTCCCCCCATTGCAACCTCTGGAGGATAGAAATCAACACCTCAGCTACCGAGATGGGACTGGTTGTATTATATGCATGTTGTATTATGTTGTATGTGTAACATACTTTTGGGGCCGTCATGAATGAACAAATCCACTTGCAAACCACGGTTGGGTTGATCATCAGGAAGAAGGGATTACTTTTTGAAGATATCAATTGTAGGCGGGGGAGGCAAGCTGTATGAAGACAATCGACTGTTGATGAATAAAAGCCCGCATATGCAGAAGTTGTTCAATCCAAATGGAAGAGTTTAATTGATTATCATCATTCTACAGTTCTACATTACCACCCGCACCCCATCATCCCCTTATCTGCCGCCCTGTTCTGATCAACCGCCCATCTTGGCGCCAAACCATGCGCCCGCAATGGCAGCTCCTGGGCAGACCGTTCGGCAGCGACCCATCGACCGTTCCACATCGTCGACTTGGGAGACATCGCTTCCAACCTAATATCGATGGCCTCCACCGTGCGTATCGCTTCTTTCTACGTTCGTAGCTTCTTGTTACAGGGCGGTAAGGCCAGGAGCGCCCCGTGCCCAGCTTCCTTGCTACATGGCTACTAGTAGTAGTGCCCTTGTTCCCAGTAGCTTCTTGTTATTGTCGGTCAAGAATAGAAGCTTTGAAACACATGGGGTCCAAACTCACTGAGACTCTCGATGCTTCGCCAAGACATGCCAGTGCGTTCGGGAGGTACCCGGGATGGTCGCTGCAAGTCTTTTCCACAACTCCCCTCTTCGGCCTCTTCGGCTCCGGAACCCACTGAAGAGTGGTCTTCTTGTGTCCCTGTCTGGAGCCATCCCTTTTTTCGAGGCGAACCAATGAGTTTGGACCCTCATCTTCCCTCATGCACATCATCTAAAAGAAAATGTTTGGTTGTCGCCGTCCACGCCAGTTTGCCATGGGTATCAACAGCGATGTCCACAGCAACTCTGGGTCACCCTGGCCATTCGATAAGCAATGTGACCTTGGCGGGATTGCTGAAGACTTGGCAAAGGTGTGACTTCGAGTTGGATTGGTTTGGTAACAGAATGTACACCCAATACCTTCCGGTTAGAGTGCACGAGGTGTGGGTTTACCTGACTTGCCTGCCCTCCTTGATCACTTGGATTGGTTCAAGGGATGACTTCTTGAACAAACACCATCATCAACACGAAACCAAAGTTTAATTGCAAAAACAAAGTAATTTAGGCCTGATCGATATGTTTGGTAGGCAAAAGGGTCAAAGGTTAACCATTGTCTGGCCGGGAAGTGACGCCCAAACTTCTTGAAAGTGCACTATGGGCATCTATGGGCGAACAAATATAGTATTATACAAATACTAAAAACAAAAAAGCATGTATACAGTCAAAAAAGTAGCCTTAGAAAATCAAACAAATATAGTTTTCAACAGACAAAACATATATATATATATATAATAATAATATAGTATATAGTCAAAATATAGTCAAAAAAACATGGTCGAAACTCGAACAATACCAAACATAAACATATATATATATATATATTCTAGGGCGTTCCTGTCTCACCTCGCCCGACAACCGGTTCCTCGGTGCCCAGCCTTTAGACCAGCGCAGGTGAGACAGCAATCCGAGAAGTTCATGGACCGAGCTCCGGGTTTGCTGGTGAACGCGGCTGGTCCTGTTGGATCTCACATCTTTCGACGTTTGTTCTTTCCAAGACATTTGTTCTTTCAACCAGTTCGGAGAATTGCTATAATTACATGACAACACCTGGTGCCGGCCTAGATGAACAAGTCTGTACAAATGGTCTTCGAGGTTCTCTGCCATAGAGGAAAAGAAGGTGGAGCTTGCAGGTTTCTTTCCATTTTTTGGCTTGTTTCGCAGTTGGTGAAACTGCGCGACGGTACGAGACCAGCTACGGTGAAGCCCAGTGACGGTACTGCAGGGTCTTCTTTCGATCCTTGATCTCCTCCACACTTGGATGATGCCACAAGTCATGGATCAACCGGATCTCCTCCACATGGTGGGAGCCAACTTGGCTCCACTCGATCTCCCGTGGGCGGGTTTCGAGTCTCAGGGCGCTTGCTGCTTCTGTTTTCCAGGTGTTCAAGAGGAGCTGCAATGTGAAGAAATTCAGGGTTAAATACAGCCGACTGCTTTTTTGAGGACTGTCCCAATGACCATTCTTCCACATGGCTTCATTCTTCAACGACCCGTGATCTTTCTCAAAGGAAATGCTTGTGCAGCCACATCAGCCACCCCTTCGGCCACGCCCGCTCTGGCGCCGCCACCGCTGGGGGTGATGTCTTTGGAAGATGTTGAGCGACGAGAAGATGGGGAGGTTTGACGCGCCAACTTGGTTGTTGTAATGGCAATCATGGGAATTGGAAGGAGGATCTTTTCTACCAGGGCAAGTTTGATGTTGGCTTCCCCAGGAGCGCCCAGCCGAGGCATGGGACGATGGAACCGCACCTTCACCACCAGCGCCGTCCACCCAGTTTTTGCAATACGAGGACCAGTGAGTAACACATGTAAACACCAACTGTCCCATAACCATCACCAACCTGTGTATCAACATTGTTTTCTCCAGGTGTCATGGTGCTTTTGTTGGGGCTGAATGATTCTTAGTGCGACGTTCTATAAACCCATCGCCAAACGGACATGATACCTTTGAGCAATCCATCGTAATCCTCAACCATTTGCTTGTCCAACTTCCATCATATTCATCAAAGGTGCCAAGTGCATTTATCAGAAAAGAACCACACAAGATCCCAACCAAAACCATAAACCGTGTCGCGCCCTCAACCCTGCCACCGCACCTGCCAGTTCAGGAACCCCACGTGTCCCGAGTTCCGTGGTCCTCAGCGTCGAGGAGCTTCGGCACCACCAGGAAGTTCCGACGCTTCCTGCGAGCGCCATGCAGCTGGTGTTGCCTCGTCCGGTGATCAGTGGAGCTTCCAGTGACCAGGTTGGTTGGGTCTGGTGAGCAGGTTGGCTGGGTTCTCCTCCAGCATGGATGTTTCTGGATGCTACACAAAGTAGAAGAAAGACCTGGTAACGGTCCAGGTCTTTAAGCCACGTGTCGCAGGTGTCTGCGTCTGTGTTCAGCTCGGATGCAGATCGGGTGGACCGGGTGGAGAAGGGAAGGCGAGGAGCAGCACATGGAAAGGTGTGACCTCACTGGAACTAGGTGCCCTTACTAGTTGAATTGATGGAGAATCTGTATGAAGGTAGGCTCTTGATGATTTCACCCCCCATATGAAGAGGATTTCCAAATTAAATGAGTGGGTTGATTGATCAAGAGTCTACTGTACTTTATCTTCCATTAATGAGTTCTCTTATGTTCTGATGACAGCTTTTGTTGGCTCCACATCGCTTCAACGACTGAGCCGCGACCATCCCGACGCCTCGACTGCCTAGGTATGACCTACTGAAGTGACAATGTTGCCCATGCCGCCGACTGCGATGTTTACAAACATTGACTGAAACATTCCAGGACCACGGAAAGGGTGGTTCATGGACACCCCTTGACGTCTTTAAGGGGATATTAATGGACACCCGGAATCCGTGGTGCCGGTTTGTGTTTTTCAGTTGACAGCTTGTTTCCATCGGATGGATGGATGGATGGATGGATGGATGGATGGATGGATGGATGGATGGATGGATGGATGGATGGATGGATGGATGGATGGGTTTCCTGTGTTCATCTCTCTAATCCAGAAAGCCAAAAACGCCGCCGCCTGGGAGGCAAAAGCTCTTTCCTGAGAGCTATCGGACGGTCTGCAGGTTCTGGAGAGAATCAAAAAGAAACTCTATAATTGTGGAGGAAAATGCTGTTGTGAGATCAAACCAGAATCTGGAACAGGGGGAATTCTGTAATTCCAAACCTGGCCAAAACTCTGGATTGGTCCCAAGGCAAGCTCCTTCAGTCAATGGCGAGCTCCAATGGAGTTAAATGGGTGTGTATTTATACAAATAGGGACACCTCCAAAGACCCCCTTGGAAAAAGGACAATAGACTATATATAGAACCCATTGCACTGGAAAATGGATCCGACTGATGAGAAGTCCCGTGACTGATTCGATGTCCTACACCGGCCATGGCAGAAATGGGACAACACGACAGCTCAGGTCAGCATCTCCAAACAATACAGGCTGGGCCTTGCTAGAAAATGCTCTGAGTTCAACCAACCTCGATTGTGTTCGAAACTTTGTTCTTAAGACGGTTACCATTTGGCCAAATTTGCAAACGCCGCATGAAGCAGCTCGTTTCTGTTCAAATGACACTCAAATTAATATTCTTTGTTCTATGGGGTCTGCGGCATCCAGTCAGGCTCTCACTCCATACCGATTCACATCGAACTACTATGAACTACTGGTTGTGCAAAACTTAGCCTCCACCCGTCGTGTCCAGTCTCCACCTGTCTTGTGAAGCCAAGTTATGCTTCTCGCCCATCTTTGGTTTCATCTGAACAAACAGGGTTGGAACTTGAAAGTAGATCCTCTTGAACATCTTTTGCCATCTTTCACCCAAAACCAAACAACAACCCAAGCCAGCTGCACTGACTACATCAATTGCTCCACATTCACCAGAGCGTCGGCCCCGATGGCCACTGCGTCTTCCCATCGCCGGTACCGTCGGACGTCGCGTGGTCCCCTCCAAGGATCTTCAAACGCTTGGTCACCGCGAATTTCAGGCGCCACTTGCGGACGCGTTTCTTGGCCTTGGGTGCCAACTGGTGGTGCCGCGGGAGGCGCCGCGGGAGGCAGGCATCGTAAGTGAGTCAGTGAGTGTATGTTGTATAATGTTGTATATATTATATGTGTACTGTATGATACTGCATACACCGTATATATATATATACACCTAAGATTAGAAGCTGGGTGACCCCTGTTTTGGAGCCAAAACATGGTCCTGTTCATGTCTTTTCCTATCAAAAATCCAAAAATCAAATGGGTTGAGATTCTTCATCCCTTTGGATGTATAGTTTGCTGAGTATGTCGCCCACAGGGATCTGGACAAACAGCTACCAGCTATCACCTGCTGTCTAGAAACGTCCTACTCTTGCGAAGCGAAACGACCAATTCTAAGATCATTCATGATACACCATCCAAAACGCAGTCGCTTGCCAACTTCTTCCCCATCAACCTTTTTCCTTGGACCCCCCGGCGGTTTGGTTCCTGCGGCGACTGGAGCTGGAGCTGCTGGAGCTACCTTCCGTGCTGGAATCCTGCGTCCGGCGGTGCGGCGTTGTGTGTGTGTGTGAAACCTGCGACAGGTGGATCCTGAAGGTTGGCAGTGTCGGGAGGTGACTGCGTTTCAGAAAGCTATGACTAGTGGACAAGGTGACCAACCACTGGATTCTTGAATGATCAGCCGCTCACATTGGATTTGCCACCTATATAGTCTTCAGGAGGTTAGATTGACTGACTAATCTGGCACCTTCCTAACCTCTCTGAAGCCATGATCCCTTGCAAAGCTGGTGCAGGCTATGCGGATCTCCGGATACCACATGATGCAAAAAATGCTCGTTCTCGCATTGTGCTGAAGGTTTCAGGAGGCTCCGTTTTTGCACCCAAGACCTCTGGCGCGCGTGTGTACTGGCGCTCCTCGGAAAGACTTTCATCTTGGATTCCAGGGATTGGGACCTCGGTTGGAGCAATGCAAGATTTTGTATACAGTAGTCTCTGCTTGCATCGTTGACTTTGTCTCAAGTCTTGCCCTTCCCTGCACAAAGGGATGATGATGTTTGGGAAAGGCACTAGCAAAATCATGGAAGGTCAACCCTCCCCCAGCTCCTAACTTAGCCGCGTAGCCACCTGCCACATCCACTTCCAGTGCCTTTGGAATATGATAGAATCCCCCCAGCTCGACCGTGGATGCACCATCTTAAAAGTGACCGTGATCGCATCTGGTAGTCGTCAAAACACCGCTCATGAAAACCAAACAATTCCTAGCTCACAAGCACCGCAATGCACCACCAATCCGAAACAGACTGAGAGAGCTTGGAGGTACCAATCCCAAGGTTTTGGGGCCTCTGGTCTAATCAGTCTAATCCGTTTCCGAATAAACACTGTGATCCAATTATATCACATTTCTAGGATGTCGCCAGGGTCTTCCTTGTCCCTCAACTTGAGAACAGAATCCCCTTTCTCTGGGTGACCCCTGCTCCAGCAAGTTTGGAGGACCTTCATCAGATTGCTACAAACTCTCCCCCTTCATTTTTACCATGGAGACGAATGGAATTCACTAAAATCCAGAATTCTACTGGCCACATGGCCATTCATTCTGTAGTGGATATTCTCAAGGGGATCTCTACACCCAACCTCCACGCCTGGCGCGGTCCAAGGCGGCGATCTCCGCAGCCGTCTTTCTCCGTCCCCGAGGGATCCGCACCAGATCGCGATTCTGCCACACAGGCCATGGTCCTGCTGGACCCAGATTGGAGGGTGAAACATGAAAATTCGTGGACGCCAGGTACTGTATGGTACTGATCTGTGGAAAATCCTTCCTTCTGATGCTTGAGACCTCCCTTCCAATCACCCGTTCGGAGAAACGCCGCCTCTTCGGCCTCCAGGCTGCGCCATCTTCGGGACGTCGCGGGGAAGCGGGGGTTCGGCCGGGGGCGACGGGACACCGCCGTGTAGGTCTGCCACTCAAAGAGCGTCCAGGTCTGCGGACTGGAGTTCTCATGAGAAGAACCTTGTCTAATTCTCTACATGGGCGCCCTCGGCCCTTTCCTTGGAAAGCACATGATGCAACATGTAAAATGTAGCTGTCCTCCGTCCAGTTTGACCATCAGTGTCTGTCTGCTCAGGGGATAAATAATTGACTCTTTCCAGTGTCCTAAGGATTGGGAGACAAAGTAGATCGCTGGACACTGCTTAAGTGCTTTCCACCATGCAGGCACATCTTTTCAGCATGGCAAAGAATCACCACCCTTGGAGTGGGGTACCCGAGGTGCAAAGGGTTCAATGATGTTCAATTGCGGTCTTACAAGAAATCCGCCCTCGACTTCTTCATGCTTCTCGTTTCCTGATGTTTCCTGAAGCCATCTGATCTATCTGATCTGGGCATGCGCGGAGACATCGTGGCCCGTGGCAACAAACAAGAACAAACCAAGTGTTTCAGAAGAAGGGAACCTCCCAATAGAGCCCTGGAAAAAGGAACAGTTAAATACATTTGAATGTATATAACAATATAAAACAATGTATATACATGCATCATCATTCATTGTCGCCTCAATCCTCCACATCCTTACAAACCAGTGTCAAAATGCCTCAAGTGATAGTGTGCAGCGAAAAGGTTTCACCATATTTCATCTATTCAAACTCCAAAAGATACCGCTCCTCTTTGTTGTTGGACCAGGGCAGTGCCGGTCCCCTTTCTTACTGTCTCCACTGCAAGATTCCATGTCACTAGCGAGCTAGGTAGCAAAGAAAAGCCGGAATCAATCCAGAAATGCTTCTAGAATCTTCTAGAAGGGTTGGTTCTTGGGCTTTTCTGCACATCCCGTTTAACCCGTTTCTTCCATTTCCCCTTATGACTTCCTACAAGTCCTCCAAGAATGCGTACCCAAAAATTCCCACTACCCACGCTGACCCGCAGCCCTTGGGCCCCAAATCCGGCGCACTCCATCAGCACGTCATCCTCGCCGACCTCGTCTACCATGAAAGAGCAGTAGAGAAGGGTCAAAAGGAAGACAGTTTGCGGTTTTCACGACTGTGTTCCAACGGAAGGTGGCTGGCCCACATTATGTCACATGCTGACATGTCTCTGAAAAACCTCTATAGACCAGCAGTTTCATGTTTTTCGGCTGCTATCCATGGAGGTGCCGCCATCACATCGGATGGGACCACTAAGCACTAAGCACCACCCAACTCCATGTGACTGTCGAAGGTCACTGTTCGCCTGCTCCTTCGACCAGGTGGAGAATGGCTCACACTCGAGCCATGACCGTCATGCCCCGGGCGCTCACTGGACCGCTCATCTGCCGTTCATCCCCGTTTTGGACGTCCCTCCAAATCATGTCACTCAGGAGTCCCTGCATTGGTGTCGTGTGTGTAGCAGCTTTCATGTGGGGCGCTTTCATCTGATCAATCTGAACCAAAAGGGGACCACTCGGCTCGTATCCCATCCGTCTCGGTCTGTCTGTGTGTCTGTCCAGGTTTCCGCGCCCCAGCCAAGAAACAGCGCAGCTCCACACGACGTGGGCCTTCCACCTCGCGCGCATCCGGCGGGTGCAGGGTCGGTGGGTCCGAAGGGTCCTGAGGGTCCGGGAATCGGGAAGCTCCCGACGGGTTCGTGCTGAAAGCAAACAGTTTTGCTTCCCAGACACGACCAGTGGGAACTGCCATCAAACTGCCGCCCCCAAACAGAGCCCCCTGCACGCCTGGCCGTTCTCGGTCAATATGCCAGTCCCAGAGAGGGTCGTGTCTGGGAAGGGTTTTGGGATCGAATCAAGCTCGAGGCCCTTTGGATCCAAAAAGACCTTTAGTGAATAGACCCTTACTCCAAGCTGTCCCATTAGTCCAAATAGACCCTCTGGATCCATCTTGCCTGCTGTTGGGCGCTCGAGACTCGCCCCAAACCGCCCCAAACCGATGTGTGGGGTGCTCGAGACTCTCCCGCGGACCAGGTTTGAGAGGAGTGTATGTTCCGGAAGCGTTCAAAAAGAGAAGGCGTCACCTATGTGTCAAGCCTCAGCCCTTGAACATGTCACATCCGGCCATTTCAGAAAGTTTCCTTGAATACCGCGGTCAAGGACCCCATCCTCATGTGCCCAACCATCGGCCCAGTTGTGACCATCGATATCGGTATATAACTGGAACTGGGGGTGAAAGCGGTCTGCCAGTTTTCCTAGCTGATCTTGCTCTGACTTCATTGGAAGATTGAAGCATTCATGGAGAAACCATACCTTGGTTACGGTTGGCAAAAACGACATGTCCATGAACAGTCATGTTTCCAGCGCGCCTGCCCATAGATGACACCAAGGCAACCTGGAACTGCGGGTGGGACAATGTGCGTCGCAGCGCTGTCAAAAGGATCATGAACCATCAACCAAAACCCAGGTGAAACACCAAGCGACCAATGCAAAAACCAGGTCGCTCAACGTTGGTCCTGACCAGTCGATCACTCTTCTTAACGGCGGAGATATCAAAGCGAGGCCATCATCCGCCATCATGTCTCATATACAATTACCATGTACAGTTCACCAAGCAAAGCACAGTTCACCGAGCAAGGCCACCCAAAAAAAGCCCGGCCCCGACCTTCTTCTTGTTCGCATCTCTGAAGACATTGGCTGACTGCAAGACCTGCAAATCAAGGATGTGTTCGTTGGTTTTTGGTCCTTTCACTCGCTTGCTGTTCTTGGCACAGCGGTCGTTGTGTCACACGGAAAGCAATGGTCCGGTTCACAACGCTCACCACAAGCGGTTCTTCCCCTGGCTCGGACAAGACCAGCATGCGCTCAAACACATACTGAAACGACTTTACACGCCAAAGGGCAACTGAGGAATGACTGATTGACTGATTGTTGTTGTTGGTTTTAATATATACCAGTGGGGTAGTGGACGGTCAACTGGTTGGGCTACAAGAAGTTACAGTATATGTATGATAATGTATGTATCGACTATAGTGACTAATTATACTAGTACATATATGATTAATATGTAATATCTATATATATATGTGTATTATTGTCATTGTGTTGTCATGCTGGTTGGGCCGTTGCTCTGCTCCACCAACATGCTCACATGCGCTCACATGTGTTTCCTTCTTTTCGGCAAAATACCCGGGGCCTTCCAGTACTCCAAAAACCTACCATCCAAAAACCTATCCATTATCGTCCATCCTATTTATAGATAGAAGATAAGAAACAATATTTTCAAATAGAAGGCAGTCATTTTGGGGAAGTTGGGCCATGGTTTCAAATAGAAGAAACTGACAACGTCCAGAGAATCTCCGCAGACCGATTTTTACGATTTCGGGCACTTCAAATAGAAGATACTGCTCAGCAGAGAGGTTTCAATTAGAAGAAATTGACAACGGCAGCCCTGGCCAGTCCAATCTTCTGTGAAAACTACTCAGTAAAGGAGAGAAGAGAGGAGAGGCGAGAGGAGAGGCGAGAGGAGAGGCGAGAGGGGAGAGGGGAGAGGGGAGAGGGGAGAGGGGAGAGGGGAGAGGGGAGAGGGGAGAGGGGAGAGGGGAGAGGGGAGAGGGGAGAGGGGGAGAGGGGAGAGGGGAGAGGGGAGAGGGGAGAGAGGAGAGGAGAGGAGAGGAGAAAAGAGGAGAGGAGAAAAGAGGAGAGAGGAGGGAGGAGGGAGGAGAGAGGAGAGAGGAGAGAGGAGGGGGGAGGGAGGAGGGAGGAGGGAGGAGGGAGGAGAGAGGAGAGGAGAGGGAGATGGAAATAGCCGCGGCTGTCCCAAATAATATCTTCTATTTGTTTTGCCCGGCTTGTGGGCCATCTTCTATTTGAACCGGTCGGGTGTTCAAAACCGGGCACGCTTTCAAATAGAAGATTTTCACAACTAATTTCTTCTATCTTAGGCGTCTGGATTATATATATATATACTTGTGACGCAACAATGCCATGCATACCGTATACCTAGCTCCACCCCCCCATCCACGCTGGAGCGATCGACCCGGAGCGTTCAACGCATCGCGCATCGAGCGCATGGCGAGCAGCGCCTGGGGGCTCCTCCTTGGTCCAGGTGTTCACCACACAGCGCCCGGCAGTGTACCTGGCGAGCTTTGCGAAGGAAGCGTGGCAAGGCAAAGAAAATAACGGATGCCAGGATGGCGAAGGCTGTTGTGCACGTGGAAGTGTGGAACGCTGTTGTTTTTGTTTGGGCCAAGCAATCTATGTCTATCAAATGGTGTTCATGTTTCTTCTATGTGATTGTTGAAATTCCTAGTGCTTCTTTATGCTTCTTTGATATGTGTTGCTTGGCTGTTGTATCCTACATGGATTCCTGTCTGTACTGTATCATCCTGACCGATCACCCTGACCGATCACTTGCAGGGCCATGGCTTTTTCGTGACCCTGGGCGGTTCCGCCATTCCTCTCGGCCGATCGACGCAGCGCGAAGGCTTCAGTGGTCGATCAAAAGGAGGAGTCGATCGAAGTTGGTTTCGATGCAAAGTTCTGGGGTCTGTGACGGTCTGTGGTACTTCTCAAAACCGGAGGAAGAAAGATCTTCACTTTCGCGGCTTGTAATCTGCTTATACCCTAAAAATGGCTGAATGGTTGGCACTTCCATTTCAATTATGTTGGGCAGCAGCCTCAAGCAAACATTCCGCGACTTGTGAACACAAGAATGATCTTTCTGAGTCGTTGCAAAGGAGCAGCAACGCAAAGCTTTTCCACCCACAACCATCAACCAATGGTCGTTTGTAGTAGATTCACCTTTGTATTCCAAGCCAAGCTTCGAACTGTCCCACACAGCAGTGAGAATCAGTGTTCACAGTGCCCGACTCGGCCAGCGATTTTGTTGCGCACCGCAGCGAGACTCCGCGGGACGCTTGCTTTTTGGGTCTCAAGACTTGCGTAGGTTCGTCGGAAGTGGTTCTTACATCCCGGCCAGCACGGTCTTGGCACGGATCAGGTTCTCCTTCTCCTGGCGAGATAACATGATGGGTGAAGCATGCGGTCTCCAAGCCTCGTTGAGGTCCCTGGGTTCCCCGGTTCCACGCTTGATTTGAGTGGGAGACGTCACCACAATCGTTCCTGAAGGCCTCTAGCAAAACCTGCTTCAATCAAGTATGGCCATGACTGGTTTGCTGGAATTGACCCGTTTGTGCAAAGCTTCTCAGCTTTCGAATCAAGAAAGAACTGAAAGACTTGATTTGCAATGAGTTGACCAGACGACGTGACATCTGATCTGATGACTGACTGTAGATGTGTGTGTGAAATGGTTGATCTGACCGTGACATCTGGCATTTCATCCACGCCAGGTCTGATCCCGCAGGACGACTCCAGTCATAAAGAAGTGAGTCGAAGACTGGAAGAGTACGCCGTTCCCCGTTTTTTGCTTCGGCAGTCGCAGTGTGATGTCGGAAGAAAGACAACACCGAAACCAATGACAGCTCAACAGGTTCAGCTTATGTCGGGGTGTTCAAACCATTCCCTCTCGCGAAAAACACAAACCGAAAATCCGGAATCAATTCTATCCTATTTCCAGGTTTCCGTGGATGGATGATGATGGTTCAGTTGCAGGCCTCTCTCTCTCAAATAGTGACTGTTACAGGTCAGTTCGGACCAAACCCTGGGAACAAACCACGTCTTTTCACCACGGGAACCGCAATCGAAGCCCTTGTTCGTCCGGAGCCTCCGTTCGGGCTTCTGCGCGCAGGTCGAAGTTCTTGAGGAGCCAATCGCACTCCTGGGAGGTCAGGTACACGGAAGGACGAACACATGAGGGGTGGAAGTTAGGAAAGTATAGGACAGTATAGTCTTCCAAGTGGCCATGCCATCTAGTTCCATAGTGAGTCACAGGGGCTTGGTCATTCATTCATGAAACATGGGGATGTTGAACAAGAGAAGGCCCTTTCCACTGCCCTTTCCACTGCGTCTGATGGGTGCACCATCCACATCAATCCCCTACCTCCGTGCCGGTTCGCCCTTCCTCGGTTCTCCGGAAACCGGAGACCCTCGCTTCACCGTGGCTTTCACCTTTCAAAAGCTTTCCCAGACACTCCATGTATACATTGACCCCCCTGGCACCACCCCTGTCTGTAGGTAAATATGCCATACATGGAGCATCTGGGTGTTGTTTCTCAATTCCGATCCTGGTGGAGGTCCATGGTGAACTTCTCAGCAGCCATCAGCTCCTGGGAATTGGACGATGGTGGCTGACGGGAGCTGACCAGCTTTGAAAAGGAATCCAACTCAAGAACCTACCAGGGTCGCTTCTGTGTCCTTTCTGGTATATATATATATATTGACGCGTGCTTATGGGCGATGCACCCCAATTTCAGGTGGTGGATCGACCCAACCTTTGAGCCAAAAGGGTTTTCCGGCGAATCGCCAAGCAACGGGATCCTTTTGGGGCGACATTTATAATGTAGGATATAGTTTCGGTCTATCCTATGACCAGGTTTCAGTGGAACATGATGGTTCAGTTGCAGGCCTTGTGCAAAAATGGTGTTTACTGACTGTTACAGGTAATAGGACAAACCCGAGATAGTCCAATCAAATGATCCCCTTGCACCTGCTCGGCTGCTGTTTTGAGGGAATCTCCAAGAAGTTTCTTCCTCGTTTCGCCCTCACCCATTGGCCCAGCTTCTTGGGCCCGGGTGCACGCGTTCTCCACAAGATGCAAGTATTTCCTTACAAGGACATTAAATTGCACAAGCATGTGCACTTCTGGCGAAAAGATGTGATCGGGTTACCTTCAATCTTTCTTTGGAAACTGGCCTGGCATTGACCGATGACTCCAATGTAGAGTACATTGATCGAGAATATACAGTGCCGTGTTCTTCTTTCAGTACAAAGTAAATAATTCCTTTTGCGCTTGCAGAGACGCGACACTCAAACACTAGAGAACATTCGCTGTGTTCTTCCCATCTTTGATATACTATCTTGAAGTCTCAAGCCGAATTCCAAGTCTTGCTTCTTTTGATACAGTGATGCGCAGCAGCAGGCCAAAACAGTATTTCGCACTCGAAGAAACAAGATCACCCCTCCACGAAGGGTCAACAAAACATGGCACACCGCAATCGAATCGCGGTCGTTTTCACTCCGTGGAAACTGAGCCCAAGACGTCTGTGGTTCATGCCTTCATGACATGGCTGCGGGAGACCTCATGCTGTCCTCATGACTCCATTTCAAGTGACTCAGCCCCCAAAAATTCTGTCTCCCCCAGCCTGTCTTCAGGCGTTGGTCGCTTTGTTTCCCCCTTTGGAGGACGTCTGCTTCCTCCTCAATGCGGAGATGGTTGCTCTGCAACATCCGCAACAGAGGCTCGGTGTGAGCGCCATCCAACTTCGTCAGAGCATCTGACGGGTTCAAGTTGTGCGGAAGCCATCGTGCTCTGCCGCCAACCACGGACATTGATTCTTTGATGATTGCAATCTCTAGGGCGCTTCTGTCATCTTCTCCGCTGCACTGATCTGAGTTCAGTGCATCGAACAGGCTTTTCGCGTCCATGATGATGACCGCATTGGGGTCGCAGAAGGCTTCCGACTCCTTCGCGATCACGGTGCTCTTTCCCAAAGCTGCCAGCTTCTCATCTTCCGTCCTCTGGCGAGAGCGAGGCTGAAAGCCAGAAATCCGGATGGATTCCATGAAGGCGTCTTGCCTTTCTAAAGCTGCCGTGGCCGCGCTCATCGAGATGGCCTCACACAGCAAAGACGAGGCTGCCTTTCTTCGAAGGCGTTTGGACCGCCACTGCATCAAGCTCACAGGCGCTAGCTTGCCCTGATTCAGCAGCTGGTTGGTGAAGCCAAGCAACCAACCGTGCTGGCTCTTCTCCTTTCCCGAAGTGTCAAAGGCACTGTCTGCAACCAGGACACAGCGCAAGTCCTTCTCGGCAATGGCGTGGATCACCAACTTGATTGGGTGAGTCTTGACATGTCTCACTGTGTCGTTTGCGGCATTGACGTGGAAGACTGTCGGTTCAGGAAAGGCGGAAGCCAGGATCGAAGCCGCTGCTGCTACATCAGGACGGCCTTCACGCGACAACCAGTTGAGGCTTGCAATGAGGCCTCTAAGCTGAGAATTCTCGTGGTCGGTCAATAGGACCTTTGCAGCATCTTTCTTCAGCACTTTTCTGGTCAAGGTGATGGGTTGCAGGCGAGTGTAGATGAACTCGTCCATGTCTGACCTGAAAGAAAAATCCTCCATCTGACGGAGCCTCCGTCCGGCATAGTTCGAGCCTTGCCCACTTGACAAGGCATCCACCTTGCCAAACACGAGCATCGACTCCATTCGCTTCATCAGCTCTTGGTGTCGAGCGTTTCCAGCTTCACAAATGTCGTCAACTTCAATCACCAGGAAACCCTCAGTCAGCTGCTTGACATTGTCGGGCGGAGGTTCTTTGGAAGGTGCTGCAGGAAGGGTCAAAATGCACTTGTCATACACATTGACCTCAAAACCAAGGTCCTCAGTCAACATCTTGATGAGGCTTCGTCGCCACCAGGAAGGTCCAGACACAAGGCCATAGACTTCAGTCTCAAGCATCAGGAGTTGGCGAGGGTCGTAGCCAGCAAGACTTTCATCCTTCGGCTGTCTGATCGCGAGCTTCCGCTTGCGAGTGGTTGGAAGCGCTTGCAAGAAGGCTGTCTTCACGTCCCTCACCCTGCAATGCCATTGCCTCGAAGCAGCTAGCTGAAGGCAGCAATGCAGTGAAGTCGACAGTGGTGTAGGCGACGACCTCTCCACCTCCATAATCTGTGGATCTTCCCAGCCAATGACGCAAAGCCTTGACTTTGGGTTTTGTTGGTCCTCCTCCAGAGCAATGGCCTCGAGGTGGCCTTCATCGATCGCTCGCTTCTTGTAGTTCTCGATTTGGTTCTCTGCCACATCTTTCGGTTTGAAGCGATCAACGAACCTAGAGTTGATAACTTGCTCTGGAAACTGCTCCTCAAACGCGATGCTTTCCTCCACCGACATCACCCGCACAGCCTTGTTCTTGATCAAGCTTTCCACCTCCTTCAAACGAGACTTCCTGAACTTCACTTTCTCCTCTTCCGGCAGGTTGCGGAACTCCACTTGTCCAAAAGAGGATTTCGCCTTGCCCACATACATGCAGCGATCGCGAGGACAGAAACTGGCCTCGGCATCGTTGGCACTGAAGGTGCTGTTGGACATGGCCATTGGTTGAAGTACAGGCCGTTGTTGCTCTCGGTTGTACCTCCACGTCGCTCCAATGAAGGGTGAACGACTTTGGAACTGCAGCAAAATGTCATCCTTGTCAAAGTCCATCACCTCCATGTAGAAAGAGCGGCTCGGTGGAGGTTCTGGTAGTGGAGGTCGTTCTTGGTCATACGGATAAGGCATTCTTGGAGCGCGAGATGGCGGGACAAAGCCAACAGGCGGTGTCTCAGGCACCTCCTGGTAGGGAGTGGATCGCGTCCGTGGTGCAGTTGGAGCAGGGCCAAAGTGCATTGTCCCATGTGGACCTTCATCCACTCGAACGGTGGTTCTAGTCGGCTCAACTGGAGCCGATGGGGTTTCCATGGTCTCGTCATTCTCATTGACCTCGTTCTCTTTAATGGGAGGCAAAGCCATGGGAGCATCTTCAGTATCGTTCGTGTGAACACTGGCTCGTCTGCTAGGGTTCTGTGACAAAGGTGGAGCTGTGGTAGCCTCTTCTGAGATCATCTCTTCATCTTCATCAACACTTGAAGGTTGATAGGTGCTTCCTGCAGAGCCGGACTCAGCTGGTGGGGCATCATGAGGTGCCTCAGAAATTCGAAGAACTCTGCGTGCTTCTTCCAAGTCTTCGTCCTGCGGGAAGGTCTCAGAAGTGACATCTTGGTAGGCAATCTGGTTGTGTCCTTCTTTGCGGCTAAGCTTCTCCAACATCTCCTTGGAGAGTTCAACCACTAGTTCAGCTCCCAGCTCCTCCTCTGGTGTTGCTGGTCGAAGTTGTTCACGAGCGGCTCGCCATAGTCGACCTCTCATAGAGACCCATGCCGATCTGTCACTCAAGTCAGCCATCAAAAGAACTCCAGGACCAACCCACCCATGGTACGAAGGTGAGTCCCGGAAGACATAGACCCAAGTGCCAGGGGCAAGGTCCTTGAGGTCGGCGGTGCGGCTACGAGCCTTGAGTGCTCGCCGGACCGCTCCCAGGTCTTGGCGTTGCAACCTTGACTTGGTGGCTGCCTCTCTGATCTCCCACGAGCGTCTGATCGCATCTGGCGCCGCTGCTTCTACAAGTTCACGATCAAGTGAGTCCGTAGCCATCAGTGAAGAAGGAAGGCGAAGCGACTTTCCAAAGACTCGCTGCATTGGAGAGAAGCCGTGCCTGTCCATGTAGCGGTTGCGGCTGCTAACAGTTTCAGAGATCACAAGTGGAAGTTCTTCAAAGGAAGCCACTGTCTCATGGATGGTGCTCATGATCTTCTGCTTCAGAATCCCACCCGCTTTTTCAGTGCGGGTGTTTTGCCACGGGCTTTCAGCGTCTGTGTAGTGAAGACCTGCGCCCATGCCGCCGATTGTCTGCTGGAAGTGAAAATTGTCGAACTCCCGACCCTTGTCTAAAATGAGAAGTGTCGGAACACCGTAGTGCTTGATCCACTCATTGGCAAAAACGTTAACAATCTCTTCAGCTGATTTGTTGCGGCAGAGACTGGCTTGCTGGAAATTGGTGCCCCAGCATACCATGTTGAGCAAAATGTTCTGCTGTCCAAAAGCTTCCAAAAAGCACAGGTCCAGCCCCACCACTTGGTTGAATTCCAAAGCTCGGAGAAGATGCCCGGGTCGATGTGGTGATGGCCTCACTCGAGCATCGCACGTTGGGCATCGAAAGTGATCTTTTGTCCACCGAATGATGTCCTCTCGAGCCCCGGAGGCCTTCAGAGCCCGCACGAAGATTTCTCGAGCAGGATGTCCAAGGTTTCTGTGGACCCGGTGAACCTCTCGACGAAGTTGTGGTTCCAAAGAGAAAGCTCCATCGTCAACTCTCTGGAAAGTCTCCGTTTTCTCAAGCGCTTCTTTCAAGCGCGGCTGGTCCTCGATGGTCTTCATTTCCTTGCGAAGAGCTTGCACTGCGTCAAAGTCCTCCGCATCATCCTCTTCGGCTTCATGCTCTGTGGGCCAGGCATGGGTAGTCTTACCGTAGGTCTCCTCAATCTCGCGATCTATGGAGACTGTCTCTTCTGCCTGGTCTCGCATGATCTGGCCCAGAGCTCGTCCCCATTGAAGCCATTGATGGCCTTGAGGATGTGGCGCTGATGTCGCCTTTGCAACCTGCAGTCCAAGAGCAGCCTTGATGCCATTCATCAGGGCTTGCACCAACTGAGGGGTGTAGACTGCTGCTTCCTTTGCTGAGCCACCGAGAAGCATGCCGTGCTTGTGGTTCTTGAGACATTTCTTTTCCAAGTAGTCAGCCAGGCCATCGATGTTGGTGGCCAGGCAGGTGGGCTTTCGGACAAGCATGCCCTTGAAGGGTCCCTTGTGAGCTCGAAGTGCAAAACGACATTGATCCAGGTAGATGCGGTAGACATCAGGGTGGTCGAGCAGCGTCAGCGTTGAAGGTCGCTGCCAAGACGTAGCTGGCTTGGGCTGCTCTAGAACAAAGCCTCTACCTTCATTCATCTGCTCCGTGGCGAGTTCATTGGAAAAGTCAAGGTGGTCATCACCTTCTGCTTCCTCTTCTTTGACCAACCAGGATGGTCTCTTGTAGTTGGAGAGCCGTCGGAGCGGTGAGAATGTCGTGCACGGTGGACTCAACAAGAGAACTGCTGGTCGATGTTTTCTGACCAGTTCACGGGCCTTTTGTCTTTGTGCTGGATCTCGGAAGTCCCAACCAGTGGTGAGGTCGAGGGCAATGGATGCTCGTAGTCCTTGTCGTCGCGCTTCCTTGCTCACTCTTGGGGGCGAATAGACCTCTCCCACATGGTCCAGGTACTTCGTGATCTGCGCCAGGATGCTTTGGCGCTCACTCCTTTCAAGCGTCTTGGGTGCTCCATCAAAATCGGAGCGGGCCAGCTCTTTCAGACTGGCATTCACAGGAAAAACAGCAAAAGTTGCCGGTGTGGAAGTCCCAAACGGCATTGGTGAATTCGTTCAAGTCTGTCCTGAAGGATCACCGGACTCCATCCGGGAACCCAGCCAAGCAATTCGGGCTGAGGCTTCAGGAACCATGCACAAAACGGACACTGTCATCAACATGGCCGCCATAGAGCTCTTGGAGCGACTGGTGAGAGGGCTCTTCGAGCATCTGGCCATTCCTTGGGACGAGGGCAAAGGACAGGGTGTCGTAGGTGAAGCCAAAGTCTTCATCGTGGTGCTCGTAGTGCACGTGTAGCCCTTGCCCTCCTCAGTCTCATTCATGGGGAGACGACCTGAATGCTCTCCTCGCTGTTTTCGGAAGAGTGGATCTCGAACTGTTCGGCCCGCTCTGACACACGGGCGGTGCGAGGCTTGGTGCGACTCTGCATCGGCCGCACTCCCGAGCTCATGTGACGACGCCGCTCGGCGCTCTGAGATCGAGACCCTGATGGGAGCCTGCCGCTTGTCATCTTTCCCTGAGGTCGTTCCTCCTCCAACTCCGCTGGGGACCTCAGCCATGATGGTGTGGTCGGAGCCGCCAGGGGATCCGGTGTTGCATTGGATGCATAGCCTTGAAGCATCAGCTGTTGTTCCGGCCTTGGCGTTGCCATCCCGGATTGGGCCGTGATGTCCTTCACGATCAAGGTAGCCAGCTCGGGCCTTGACTTCGGTGGCGGCAGCTTCTGAGGATACGGATTGTCGGAGTGGGTCATGATCTCGATGGGAGTGGGAGTCGCCGGATTCTCTGTGGAAGAGCGAGCTCCGGAGCGGCGGTTGATCTCCTCGTCCGCTTGCCATTCGACTCTCTCCCAACGGCTGCCGCAATCCAGGCATGTCCACCAGAACTGATCCTTGGAACCCCTCTGGCGCAGCTTGTCGTCGTCGTGTTGGCATTCCGATGGCGTGTAGCGCCATGTTGCACAAGCCGTGGAACGCTTCAAAGGCCTTCCAATGCCTCGCCGGATGCGGCCGTCGCCCTTGGTCTTCTTGCTCTTGGTCTCCTTCTCGGTGACCCGGGTTGAGGCGACTGCCGGATACTTGTTCCGGTTCATCAGGTGATCCATGGCCGACTGGCAGATCACTGAGATCAGCATGCGCACGGTCATCTGCACCATGCGAGCCCATGCAGCTTCCAACTTCTTGGAATTCCGGCGTCGAGGCGCCTGTTGGCTCTCTTGATCCGACTTGTAGAGCCATCCTGCAATGCGACTCTGCATGCTGCTGAAGAGGTCGAGACAATTGGCTTGAACCACGAGCCAACTCTGCAGAAAAGGAAGCTGACTCGGCTGGCGACATCGAAATGCTTGAAGTGCCAAAGGAAACTGCTTTCTTGCCAAGAGACTCAACTGCTCTGTCAGGAAAAACTTCATGAACATGTGCTTGCCTCTCTTCAACCAACGCCAAAACACTGCTCTTTGGGTCCTGCACCTCTTCGCTTGCATCCGCCGTAGATGGCTTGGCAGCCTGAGGCGAGTGCAGAGTGGCTGCCATTGAGGTTGAAGTGGGGTTCAAAGAAGGTGTCGAAGAGGGTGCAGGGGTCGACGAAAGCTCGAAAAACACGTCACCCGACCAAAAAGGAAGTTGGCGTTGAGAAGGAAGGTGCCATGAATCATGGATTGTGATGGTATTGTCGTCCAAAAAGTGGGCACATGTAGTTCGGGATCGTGACAAAGAAGGCTTCAGGGCAGTAGGGAGGATCTCGTCCGGGTGGACCAAGGTGTTGCGACCCGGCATGGATCCCATGAAGACCAAATCAGCTCCTCTTTTCAGCCAAACAGCGACTCCAGGTCGTTGCTGAAGCCTGTCACCTCCTTGGGCTTTAGGCAGAACAAAAGGATTGGCTCCTGACGTCATGGTGAGCTCTTGCGCCAGGCTCTCTGGCAACTTCCATCGTCCAGCAAACTCCAACACCGAAATGGTGCGATGCCCTGATGGGAGCCGGCGCATTGGTGTCTTTCTGCCTCCCTTCAAGGCAAAAAGATTTCGTCCTGTGTCTATGATTCCTCCAACCAGCTCGATGTACGAGATGGGCAAAAGGAAAGGCGTCTCGAAGCTGCCAGCATCAGCGACTTCTGTCACTCGCAACAAGCCATTGGTCTTGGCTATGCCAACCGGAACGTCAAAGACACCCCTGATGGTGGCTGAGCCGCCAATGCCTGCACAAGTCGCTGTGGTGCCTGGAGCTTCCATAGGCTGCAATCCATGTTGAGCCAATGCCAACCTCAGTCGCTGCATTGCATTGGACCCAATGACAGCCTCTTCGGCTGCAGTGTCTACTACAGCCTCAAAGCTCTCAGTTCGAACTCCAGCAAAAATCTCCAGCTGCTTTTGCACGGTCGGGTTCACGTTGACCGCATAGATCCTGGTCTGTTCCCGACCAGTGCCATGGCAAACAAAGAAATTCTGTGGAGCATCTTGATGCGGACAGTCTCGAGACATGTGGCCGAGGCCACCGCAGGAAAAACACTTGGTTCTGGACATGAGGTCGTCTGGAGTGCCGCGACCTCTGCCTTTGCCAATGGAGCTTCCCTTGCCTTTGCTTGGTGGGTTTTTCCACCAGAACGAAAATTATTTATCCACTGTCCGTCCCACCCCACAGCAACGCTATCTTTTTTGCGCTGGTGGCTTTGCCAGGTATCTCGACCTGGCCAGAGCGGGGCATACGGGCATGTAAAGGACAAGGCCAACGCTTACCCACTTATCGTGGTTGCTGCTCAACGGCCCTTTGTGGTCTTGGTCTTGGTAGTACAACCACCCCTTGAAAAGCCATGGTGGGATTATCCGAATATGGAGTCACTCTGAAGACCTGGTGAAATTGAGGGTAGCTCGATGCCAAAGGTGTGGGCTGCTTCACAACACCGCACAAGTCAAGCCAATATGGTCACGCTGGAGTCAATGCTCCTGGGGCCCCCTGGATTCTCTACTGACTGGGTGCAGTTCTCTACTGTCGGGCAAGACGTGTGTTCTGGGTAAAGAAAGGCTGCTCATCAGTAGAGGTGGCTTATTATAGATCTTGACCCTTCGAACTATATTTCAATTTTGGGCGCTGTAGGTTTTCTGCTGTGGCTGTGCGACCCTCTATAATAGATTGCTGGGCCCCCCGGGCGACTCCAATAGCACGTTTCGGTGTCAAATTTGGACCGCTCACTAAACCTCAAACTCGTAGTTGGCCTGGTGCAGTCAAATCGACCTATAGCTCTCTACCCTCGGAAGTGGCGTGTTTTCTCGGTACGAAAAGGCTGCTCATCAGTAGAGGTAGGTTGCTACAGATCTTGATCTGGACCCGTGGAACAATGTTTCCATGTGGGGCGGTCTTACCCAGCCCTGCCTAAACAACATACTACATCAACTCTTAACCTTGCCGACAGTCCGACACGTCTTCCCTCTTCGCATTCTTTTTTACCGCAATCTTTGGAGCAGAGTCGGGAGAGTCATCCTCCGTTGCGGGTCCTTGTGAAGCATCTCCAACAGCACGGCCTGAAAAGAAGGCTTCAGCTGCAGCAAGACCTTCCATGGACCACTTGAGCGGGTATGGGAAGCGAGTGGGCGCGACTGCGACGCACAGAAAGACTGAATGCTGCAAACTTCTGTGAAGAGCTTCGCCGCCGTCGCAGCTTCAGCAAGTGTGCAGGCAAGCGCCCAAACATCACTCGCTGGCGTTGCACGCAATGAATCGTCCTTCCAAGCTTCGCTCCAAGCCCAATGCTCAGGTGCACGATAAGCCCCTGCATACCTGTACTGGTTGTCCTTGCGACCATCAGGCTGGAGACGACACGCCAACTGAAACTCCGTCAACACTGCCCTCATGCGTGACCCATCCCACAGCACAGCTGAGGGCTTCAAGTTTCCATGGGCCCACCCACACTCATGTAGCCGCTCTAGGCCATGGCCCACTTGCTTGATCATAGCTAACTGCTCCTCTGGCGTCAGCGGACGCCTCTGCAAGGCGATTGCAAGATCCTCAAAGACATGGTCAAAAATGGCCCATGGTAGTTGGTCCTTTGAATTGGCAAGCACAGCCGAGAATTGGCCACAAACAGGAAGGCAGGAATGCACCAAGAGCTCCATTTCGCATGTTGCAAAGTCGGAGTAAATCTTTCCGCTTGCACGGTACTTCAGCTCATTGCGCTCGAACAAGTAGTGTGTGCAAGTATGGCTGGGTGAGCGGAGCGTGTCTGGCCCCACCAGCACGAACTGCCCGAACTGCGTTTTTGTACCACTGTCGCCAAAGCCACGGTCATCTGCGAGTGGCAGGTGGTGATCATCCAACTTGTCCATGGCTAGACCAATGTGGCTTCTTCTCTCTGCAAACTCACGAGCAGATTGCTTTTGCCAGGCCTCCTTTTGCTCTGCACCCATGGAATTCCACTGCTTTGCAATTTCGCTCACCCATGCACGGCGTGCACTTTGTGAAAGTTTCCCAGGTAGCTCCTTGCTTTTGGCAGCCAAGAAAAGGGCGTATGCGGATCTGGCCTTTGGGGGCAGTTGCAGCTGCCACATGCTTGGCAGAGGGACGCTTCCTGCTTGCTTGGCCCCTCCTGCTTGATTGACTGCCTGATTGGTTCCCACCAAAAAGCTTGCCAGCAGGCTGCTTGCCATACAACCTCCATCGCAAGGCGGTCTTACAAGCCGACATTATACGTATTGAAGATGAAATACGAATACGTATTGAAGATGAAATACGAAAAATTAACAACATGAATTCTGGACAATGATTGAAAGGCACCAGGTTCGCTCATAAGAATTGTCTGACTGCAAGGCCGTTGTCTCTGCCTAAAGTAAGTTGTCACATTGCCTGATTGTCCCTGATTGTCAGCTCGGGCAAAAAGATTTTCCCGGCCATAAAACACTGAAGGGCAACCTTCTTTAGGGCGCGATGCACAGTGAGTGACACCCGTCCGTCGGGAAGCCCCCAAATCACCTCCTACCTTCTCAGGATAACACGCAACATGAGTAAATAGACTTTCCTGTTTCAGGACCAATAGTCTATTTATCTAAACCCCAACAAAAAACACCCACACACCGGGTGCGAATCTCTTTCTGTGCGGGGTCTCTCCAAAAAGGCTTGCGTTTTGGGGGTTGGCTCCTTAGAGCTCAAAAAAGACTGCAGTCGTCGGGGCCACCTGAACGATTTGGGGGAGGCCCTCGCCAAAGTTGACGAAAAAATGAAAATCCAGAACGCCGGTGTCAATTCCAAATTCTGTCCCACAGCTCCGCCGGTGTTGGCACTATCCCACACGCACCATGCCCGTGCCTCTGTCACAAGCTTCTCCTCATCAAGGTCTTTCGTCTGAAGGACCTTGGCGTCTTTCTCCCATCTAGCTTCGACCAGGCCAAAACAAACAAATTGTGAGCACCACAATAACTTGCTCAGCATTTTCCTTTCAGGCCCATTCTTAGAAACCACACACGCACATGCGATTTCAGCAAACAAAAGGAATCCAGGGTCGTCCTAGAAAGTCTATACATGTCAGTACCATATATCTACTTGTCTGTATAAAAAAGAAATATGTGTGTGCGCAAACGAGCCTCAGCACTTCCATAGTTACCACTTACACACTTCCAGGAGTAGACCAAAGGTTCCTCATCGAAATCGATAGTAGAGAAGTAGGCACATACCCCGCAGTTTGGCAAAGCGGGTATCCATCCATAATGGTTGGCCATTGAAATGTGCTTGATGGTCAGAATGGTTCAAACATGCGCCCATCCGTGCGTCCACGGAATCAATCTCTATAGACAAGAACGTGGCAGGAGGCTGAAAATCTACTTTCAAAAAAAGGAGCTGAGCTGATTAAACGCAAGACAAATAACTAACTGCAACACATGTGCACGCTACACGCCATACTGCTTCTTTCACTCCAGACCCTCACCCTATGAAACTCCTCCCCATCACCCTGGTAGCACCCACCATTTCTCCATCTCCCCTGCAACACACGCCAAATCCACCACGCTCGCCCTCGCAGCGCGTCCGCGCAGCGTCCCCGGACCGGTTGTGCAAGGTCGTCCGCACCGCGGTGAGCGCGGACAACTTGCGCTCGTCCACACGACCCTCACCATGCGATCTTCGGTGGCAGAGGAATGACTCACAATCTATATATATAGGTATCGTCACCCTATTGTAGGATCTCTATCTATAACTATATATAACTTGTTATATAACAGCTACCCTAGGAATTGTCGGGGCCCACCTTAGCACGGGTCGGACCCTCCTTAGCAGGGGCCTCACCCTCAAAACCCTATCCATTTGAGGGTCTGGATTCTTAGGGTACACTTGTACATCTAGCACGTCCCAAAGTTCCCGACAATTCGCGGACATGTCCCGGACTCCATCTCCTCCAAACCCCTACCTGGCACCAGGTTCCGTTCCGCCGCCGTTTTCGCCGGCTGGCTTGACCGGTGTTCCGCCGGCCTTCGTTCGAGAGCCAGAGCTCTGTATAGGGCACTTCCATCTCCGAGCGCCCCAGGGCGCTCTTCACGCGAACCTCGCTCGGTCGAAGTGGAGCACGTCGTCGGCGGTCCAACGGGTGTGAGGTTGTCGGAGGTCCGGGCGACTCTGGGTGGAGAAAGGTTTTTCAAGCCAGGAGTGGACCATAAAACATGGAGGTCTCCATCAGGAAAAGGGTGGTTCTAAATGAAAACCTAGCTGCGTCTCATCGTCAACAAGGGCGGCCCCGGGTTTCCAACGGCTGTGGACACAGAGGCCGCAGGGAGCCAAGGAGACTGGCCCTACTGACTCTATATTTCTTTAGATGAAACGACTTCTAAATTTAGAAGCAATTTGCCAGCACTTCTGAAAGGTCCTGGTTCCAGCCGGGGGTTGGGCACGTGGGCCTCCGGCCACAGCGGTCCAGGCGCTGCCTTGCTGGGATTGGAGGTGGAGCAGAACTTTGGGAAGCCTCAACAGACCCAGAAGGTGGACATCTGTCCCTCCACCAAATGGAGAGGTCAGTTTTCCTGTTGCAACGGGGGGTCGTTTTACACCGGGGGGTGTCTTCCTATTTTTTGAAGCACAAACTTTTAGGTTGACATCTTGAAGGGACCGTTTTTGTGGAAGGCCTCCTGTCGGATACCAGGAGAAAGTATATACTCACATGTCTATAGGGTAGGACATCCAAAAACTCAGTCGTGGAGAAAAGAAAAACAACCAAAGGAAAAAACACCAGGCTGTCCCATCCCATCCCGCCGAACCGGAAAAAAGATCGACTGCTCAGACCCACTGGTCCCACCCCTGTACCGCGTCTCCCTCCA
Organism: Porites rus; assembly: GCA_964035705.1. Lineage (NCBI taxonomy): Eukaryota > Metazoa > Cnidaria > Anthozoa > Scleractinia > Poritidae > Porites > Porites rus. Next base: position 25,866 of record CAXIVM010001687.1, on the reverse strand, counting down.
CGGCTCTACAAACAGCTCCCAAAGACTAAGCATAGACCCCAAACAGTTTGTGCGTTTATGAAGTTAACCACAGAGACGAACTGTCAAACCGTCAACGGCTCAAACCGTTCCAGCTCGCGGTGATCAACTCGGACCTTCTGGGGTTGTTTCAGCACTTGGCTCAATTGGCTCAAGGTCACAACCGACAATTCAGACGAAAATAGAACGCAAATCTACTGAATATGCTGAGTTGTACTGACATGTGGCTTTATCATGTTTGTTTGGCTAAAAGATGTTTAAAGCTTTCAACAAAAATGTGAGACTAGCAGGGACACAAGAAGGGAGACAAGTGAAGAAGTGAGGGAGACAAGCACGGGGACAAGTGGAGACAAGTGTAGCAAGAAGGGAGACGAGCAGGGAGACAAGTGGGACAGCGTAAAGCCACTTGGCCAAGAGTGTCTAAGCAGGGAGCAGGCGAAGAGGCAAGCGGAGACAAGTGTAAAAGCGTATCCAGAGCAGGCCAAGACAAGTGGAGACAAGTGAAGCAAGAAGGGAGACAAGCAGGGAGAGAAGTGTAAACTCATCCAACCGAGAGCATAGAAGCAAGAAGACAAGCAACCGGCCAAGTGTAATCCAAAGTAGGCCGAAAAAGTGGGAGACCAGTGGAGACAGGTGTAAAAACAAACATCCGGCCAAGTGTATCCAGAGTAGGCAGAGGAAACATCTCACGCGGCCCAGAGGACCCAGAGGGAGACAAGCGCAAAAGCATGCAGCCAGAGCACCCAGAGTGTATTGGAGACAAGGAGAGACAAGTGGGAGACAAGTGCAAAAGCATGCAGCCAGAGCACCCAGAGTGTATTGGAGACAGGAAGAGACAAGGGGGAGGCAAGCCAGAGTACGGGAGACAAGGGAGACAAGTGGGAGACAAGTGTACAATCACGCGGCCAGAGCAGCAGAGTGTACTGGAGACAGGAAGACGGGAGACAAGTGACAAGCGGGAGACAAGTGTAAAATCATGCGGCTCAGACTGAGAGACAGCTGCAACATCATTCGTGTGGCAGGAACACAAACCGGGAGACACATGCAAAATCACGCGGCCCGCCCTTTCAAAGGAGTAAGAACCCCTCACAGCTAAACCTGTTTGGGGACTAAAATCATGCGGCCAGAGCACGGAGAGCATCCAGAGCTTACTGGGAGACAAGTGGGAAACAAATGGGACACAAGTATAAAATCATGCGGCCAGAGCACTCAGAGCATCCAGGAGACAAGTGGGAGACAAGTGTGAAATCATGCGGCCAGAGCACTCAGAGCATCCAGAGCTTACTGGGAGACAAGTGGGAAACAAATGGGACACAAGTATAAAATCATGCGGCCAGAGCACTCAGAGCATCCAGAGCTTACTGGGAGACAAGTGGGGGGACAAGTGGGAGACAAATGGGAGACAAGCCTGAAATCATGCGGCCAGAGCACTGAGAGCATCGAGAGCTTACTGGACAACTGGGAGACAAGTGGGAGACAAATGGGAGACAAGTATAAAATCATGCGGCGTGAAATCATGCGGCCAGGAACGCAAGCCCGGAGACAAACTCAAAATCATCCGGCCCGAGCATGCACCCTTTAAAAGGAGTAAGAACCCCTCACAGGTAAACCTGTTTGGGGAAAAACTGTTTGCCCCTCTATTGATCCCCGATAGCTTTGGTGGTCAGAGTGCGGCAGTGATGCCAACAAGCTTGTGATCACCGATAGCTGTGGAACTTAATTGAAGACACTGATTTTGCAGCCTGCGACACACTCGAACAATTACTTCAATGAAACGATTTGTTTTGCTAAATAAAGCGCATCCAATTTCCAGGACCTTCCATTCGTGATTCTCTCGAATGTCTCTAATTCCGTGTACTGGTGGAGAATCAGGGACGATCCGTGACCGAAGATTCTGGGATCAGGGGGTTGTCATCTTGCAGATTGCCTGGCGCCTGGGCGGGCTCGACAGAGAGAGGGAACACCCATATGTCCCATTGACCTGAGGTGTTTGGATGGCACCCTATTTTTGACTTTTTTAGCCATAGCCCGTTGTCAAAAAGAGTAAACTCATCGCCTCCCGATCGGTAGATAGCAAATTTATAGTTGGAGTTGCGTCGTAGCTGCTTGCCTGGCGATGCCGCGTGGAGCTTTGCTCGACCCATTGGAGCAGCATTCAAAAACTCTATGACAGAATCACATGGTCCGATTGAGCCTCCAGACTGTTGCATACTTGGCAACAGTTTGCATGGCGGTCACGGGTTGCATAGGTTTGGTGGAACAAACAGTGAGGACACCTTGATGCCTATAGGGCCTAATCATATTTGCACTCTGTTAGATGAACCTCAAAATGGGCATGGATTCCATGTAAGACTTTTTGTTCCGTACCAATGCATTACATCTTTTGGCAGCTTCGAGGTGAACACCTTTCAATGTATACACTGCATACCCAGGCACCGACTTGCCTTTCCTACGTTTTCAAAGCCCGAGCGAGGCCTCCCACGACACAGGAACCCAAGTCTATCTACCCGGTGGACGGGCGCCTGCTGAGCGGGAAAAGGACCACATGAAGACCGAGACCAGCATGAAGTGTCCTGGGCACAACTGGCTCTGAAAGCCACTGCGTCATTATTGAAGCGATCTGCTACGGTCATTGCAGGGCAGAACTCCTACCAGCAGCCCTCTACTAGCTAGATGCAGGACTCAGAATGCAGCTCCTTTGGCAAAGAACATGTTGCTTCATGTTGTTTCTAATGGTGCAAAGTCTAGGAGGGTTGCCCATCAAACGTGGGACTATCGCAAGGCCCGCTCGCTGGTACCCGCATGCAGCGGCCACGTATTCTTACTTACAAAGGAAGCCTTCTGATGAAGATGGGAAACATCCTAAAAAGCAGAAAAAGCAAAGCTTAACCGAAGCAAAATAAAACGCTTGCAAGAATTATGCGGTCATTTTGTCGGCCACTCTGCAGGACTGGGCTGATGTCTGAGAATCCCCACGCCCTGCGGCCTTGGTTTGCCGAGCGAGTAGGTGGAGGGAACCAACTGTGGTCCGTGTGACATGCTTGCTCCTTGCCATGAAAAAACACAAAGGTCCTGCTGCCTGCTGACTGAAAGGAATCTTAAAACACAGAGCAAGTTTTCGCATCACAGCCACATGCGTTCCAGTAGCTTTGCTACCCCTATGCTTCCGCATGCCGCAGCCCCTTCACAAACCAGCAAGCCTAGTCTTGGGCACAGAGCTGCCAACCCAAAGCTTCGAAGAAATCTTGCCGTTTCCTTTTACAAAATGAAAGGTGTTGGCCTATTGGGAAGTTGCATCAACGCGCCCTACACCCCTTTCGCAAGACTTTGCTGGAAACCCCTTGCGCAGGCACCCTGGCAGCGCCGGCAATAAACCAAAAAAAGTCGGTCATGTCGTGAAGAACGACGGATGCGTGTGACCAATTTTTGGTCTTGGAGTGCCTGGTGGCTTGGTCTGACAAGGACACGTGCCACATGCTCCCCTTCAGATCACCAATGGTCTTCATTTGCGTAGCTATGTTCCGGTGCTTGGTGTGAAACTTATGCGCCAAATGAATCTCTCTCTTCTCACACCTGAAAGCTCCTGGAAGGTAAACACGCGCATGGTTGAGATTCGGCAGGCTTCTCTTCAGGACAACTGTGGCGCCAAAGGCAACAATAGGCAGCGCCAAAGATGGTGAAGCATGCTTGGCTCCAACGCCAATCCTGAGATTGTCTGCATCACTTCTCTGGGGGTGCTTGAACACGGTGGCTTCACATTATATAATCTGAAACAGCAACAAACCAGAAATTCAAAACAGAAATTGAAACCATCGAGGCGCCCAAGCTCGGCAAATGACTCCATGATCACGCAGCATGGCTTTGAACTCTGCGCCATGTCGAAAAGGATCTCTTGTGAGCAGCATGCATCAAAACGTTTGAGAGCACCATAGCGAATCAACGTGAGGTCCTCGTTTGAAAGCTTTTGCTTGCAAGCATCTATTGCAACTGGGAAGAAGGAGGGCTTGCCCTTGCCAATTGAAGCCGGCGCCGGCTGAAAAATACCACCTTTCTTTTCTTGTGGTCTGATATATGGCGTGGCTCCTTGCTTCCGACGCATAGCTTCAGCCTGAGCAACTTGTTTCTTTTTTTGGGTAAGCTCGTGGAACGCCTTCAGCTTTTCATTCCACTGCAATTCTGCTGGTTCTTGACGCGAAGGTCCCCATGCCAAAGCTTTCAAAGAAACGCCTGGAATGAAGGACTGATTGCGTGTACCAGTCCTTGTCGCCAACGCGTTTCGGGCTGCCTTGCTTGAGCGCTTGACTTCCTTTGCGGTGCCCTCTTGAACAGGTCGCTTTTTTCCACAATCCCTTCGTGTTTTATAGCAGCAAAACCTGCGGCCATGCTTGTCTATCCACTCCTTTTGCCACTCGGTACTCAAATCCGTGAGGCCCAGGCAATTGTCATTGCCTGAAACAATTCTGTCCTGCTTCTCTGGCAAGTGGAAAGATAAAAGGGCCAAATCATCCACTGTCACTCCATGCTCATCCAGCGGGCCTGAATGTGCATCCAACAGGCGTGTCAAGCATCCAAGGTCGCGTTCGATTTGCCCCGTTCCATCCTGAATGCTGAGTAGCCACTCCACCACAGCGGGCAAATATTTGAAGCCGGTTTTGCCGGCAACTTTCTGAGCAATGGTTGGATCTGTAACTGTAGCCCATCGTTCTCGGCTGTCATACGAAGCACCTTCCAAACGGATCTTGCGCTTGTCGTCCTCAACGAAAAACAAAGCCGCTGCTTTCAGCTCTTCGACACAATCTCGGACAACCTTGGTTGTCGAGACTATCTGGCCGGGCCCTACTGCATACTGCAAAACAAGGAGGTCTGCGAATCCACAAAAACGTTTGACTCACCAATAACCCAAGGAACCAGGCCTGACTGGCGGGCATCTCGATAGGCTTTGCACACAGTCTGTGCCCTTCGGCTGAGATTGGACATTCGCATCTGCGCAGTATCTGTGTCTGTGTCAAGCATTTCCACGGCCCGAGACCAAGTTGGCAAATGAAAGCACTCAAAGGCCATAAGCCTCATCATATTTGGGGCTTTACATTACAAGCTCGACCGTGTCACTACTCAAGGCTACCATGCAAACTTCACATATTATGATGCCCTACACAAGAACTCAGGCACTGACAAGCTCTGCTGAGGGAATTCCGCTTGCAATCTTTCCGCTGCAAGGCTAAAAACGGTTGACATGCTGGTCATGCAAGCAGCTGCCTCTTGCTTTGCACCTGGACCCCAAAAATTATGCACTCGGCCGTCCATGTAGGTCACCGGGTCTGCCTCCATTAAGTTTTCCACGGCTGCCTGCGTCATGGTCTTTCCCTGATCAGGAGCCTCTAGGATTCGGCCCTCACCAAAGAGTACACGAGCACGTTGCAGCCATTCTCGAAGCTGAGAAGAAGTGGCTGTTATGTCATGGTAGTTGCGGTCAAACACAGAGATGAGAGACCGACATTCTGTGCCCCAGTCAGCTGCCAAGCCTGCTGTGATTCCCATGGCAGGACCTATGGCGGTGAGATATTCAGCCATTTGCTTTCGCTCTTTAAGCGGACGCCGTGCGTCAGAAGATCTGCAAGCCAGGACAAGGGCAATGGCTGGCATTAAGCACACAAAGTTGCGTTGTGGTTCTGCCATCGACTCGTACCTGCCACTAAAATGGGCTCAAAAATTTTATTGTGCTTGTTCATTCACTCCTGGTCCTTCAATTTCGCTTGGACAAATCGTGGCCCTGTCAACACAAAGCCCTAAAAATGCATGGTGACAGAAACGGCCTGGCCTCTGCGGAGCAAAACTCAAGTGACGTAGAATCTTCCGGAGACCGCCGCCCTGTGACCCTTTTTGTTCCAAGATGTGCTTCTGCGCACTGTGTAACTCTGCTTGCCATGCCCCGCTGTTCATTATGGATGGGACCAAATTGCCAAAGATGGTGTCAATGTACTCCGAAAAGCGTTCTTGTCTACCTAATCAAAAATGAGCAGCGCAAGCATGACCAGACTATAGATGAACAGTTGTTTTTGGTACAGCGCCCTAATCAACAAACCTGCCAAAAGTGTGCTAAGGACGCGCAAGTGACTGAGTGGCTCTTTGCAGGCAAGGCGGATTGCATGGCAGGCGTCCCGAATGAGGAGACTAATGCTTGGGAAGAGCTGATTGAAACACTTCAAAGCTTTGACTTCCTTCGGCCCACCATCTGCACACATCGTCATGACCCTTGCGTAAACTTGACGCAAAGCTACTTCATCGAGGGTGCCATCATCCTGAGTGCAAAGGCGTCGAAGTGCAGCATCTGTGGCTGACACTATGCGAGCACCGTGATCTTCATCAAAATCCATCAAGTCTTTATCCACCATGCCACCTCTGCGAACAGCAGCGACAAATAGCAAAGAACTGTCAATGGTGCCAGATGTTTCATTGACATAGCTGACGCGGGCTCTGATCAATGTCCAGCCCTTACGATCATCCATGAGGACATTTATGGCTGAGGCCTTTCGCAAAAGCCTCTGGATGCGCGAGCGCTCAACTGAAGCCATGCAGCGCATCATGGACGCTAGCGCCCTGGGCTCCGGATCCTTGCATCTGTCAGCTGACCTGCGACAATATTCCGCAGTTGCATGGAAAAGCGCAGCCCTTCTAAATGAAACTGGAGACCAAATAGCCCGGCACACAAGCAGCCAGTCACGGGGCTGGGGAACCTCGACTGCTAGGGCAACATGCACCACTGTGCGCAAATGCTGATGAGATGAATGCATGCTAAACATGTGTCTATGGCATGTGTCTATGGCATGTGTCTATGGCCCGTGCTGAACCACGCAAGAGCTGTTCTTGGCCAATGTCATCTGCAAGAGCCAGGGACGAAATTTCTGGCGCAATATGCAATTTGAGCGCTTTCTTGTGAATGCTCTGCGCCGCATGCTGTCTGACTGCCCAGGTGTTCATGCCTCAGCTCAGTGCCAAGTAAAGGAAACTGGCACGCACGCAAAGCTAAATAGTTAATAGGCCGCACAACAATCAGTCGCCTGTAACAATAGCTACTGCCTAGGGCTGTAACAGTAGAACACCTGGAGCAATATGCGAAAAGCCGTATCGCCCGAGGCTTCGGACAAGTGTCAATGGACGGATTGCACTTCAAATCTGGACCAAACAGTGCTCCACTTTCGCTCTCGGCGCTTTGGGACCCGACACTGGCTGCGTCAGAGCAGCGCACAAAGAGCAGCCCAATCCCCACGAAAGCCTCTCCCCAACGGCTGCCGTTCAGTCAGCCAAATCACTTGTCTCTTTCCGCTGCCGGATTCATAGGTGTCTGCACCAATCCTCAAAACTGACTGTTGCCATGACTTGGCAAGTATGGAAAAAACAGCGTGCGAGCGAGAAAAAGACTTCTAAGTTCCCAGGTCAAAGGACGTTCTCTCCCATTTGCTCTTGAACCTAGACCACCTGCAGCGTGGACAACCATCTGCGGGCACTTGGTGATGTTGGCGGTGCTCTGCTGCTGTCATTTGCAAGATGGCTGGCAAGTCTAATCTGGACGAAGATGGTCTTCTTGCAGCGCTGGCCTGCCGCAGGTTCTGTTGCTTCTCTGGCCGGCCCGCAGCTGGGGACGCTCCCAATTTAGGCTTTTTGCGAGCTGATGACGCCCTGTCACTTTCAAAGTGTCTCTTTTTGGAGCCAATCTGCTTGCATGACCGGCTTCCACGTAAGCGCTCCCTCAGACAGGGCAAAAAGATGAAAATTTCATTCGATCAAACAGTGTGACAACGTTCGTCCCGTGGGCCGTCGGCACGAGATGCACACTTCAGGGAAAAATCGCACGCTTGCGAACTACGAGCCCCCGCAATTTTACCTGGAGGCACCTTGCTATGCTCTTTTGGCCCCCTTGTGCGAAAAGAGCTTCCAAAGGCAATGCCGGCATGGCTGCTAGAAACCAATCTCAAAAAACAGGTTTGCGGTTTGCTGTTCACTGATGCGCTTCTTGTTTTCAGACCTCATCGAACGCAAAAATTCAATGCGGGTACCTGACCTGCAGCATGCGCAAATGCCTCTCCCAGCCAAATGGCCCTAGTGGAATGCAACATGCAGGACTCAGGTACACTGCAGCAATATCATGGATTGAAGGACGACAGCCAGCGTCAGCACGAGCAATTCCATCATCTGCAAAAAACAACCCTCAATTGAGTCTAGTCTTATCTGCTTCCTAAAACACAAGCTAGTGAGCATGACCCACCTAGTTGCTCAGAATCTGTGGCCCTGGCTGACCAACATCCGAAGCGAACCTCGCTTGGCCTACAGCCCAGGGCTCAGCTAAGAAGCTATACAAATACCTTCCCTCGAAAGGGCTCAAATTGAATCAGATCTGAGTAGGGGCAGTCCAAAGTTCTACTGAACACATTGTGCTACAATACCTGGCACGTCCGAAAAGCCAACCAGTAGAGAAAGCAAGCTAATCGGTAGAGGTTGCTTACACAAAGGCAAGGGCGTGAGTGCTCTAACCGGCTCGGCCCCTGGCTGGAGCCAGGCCCATCCTGTCAAAGGCGTTGGCAAATTGCTTCTAAATTTAGAAGTCATTTTACAGAGAGAATAGAATCATGGAGCACTTCCTAGAGACTGGCTTGGCTGCCTAGTGGCCTAGGTGTTGAAGGCTGTCGGAAACCCAGTGGGCTTTCCGATAGGCTTGGACATGCGCCGAGGTCTATCTACCCGGTGGACAGGCGCCTGCTGAGCGGGAAGAAGCCAAATGAAGACAGAGACCAGCGCGAAGACAGTCACCTGCGCGCAAGTGGCTTTCAAGTCCAATGCAAAAACTACTACGGAACATTGTCTTGCTTGATCAGGAATGGGGCGGAAGTTAAAACCACACCGCCAGCCCTCTACTCTACTAGATTTTGCACTAGAAGCAACAGGCCCAGGAGCAGTTGTCAAAAACATATGTTGGAAAACTTTCGCCAAGCTCCAGAACATGAAACCTCTGCAGGGGCTCGCCCATCCTGCTGACATGATCCTGCCCCAGAAAACACTTGGCAGCAGTCTCACCAAGTGAAAAGCACTAGCAATCAGGTCACATCGCATGGTTTTTCTGCCACTCCAAATCAAAAGTTCAATATAGTTTTAAACATACCACCCTAGACGAACCGAATCCGGTGCCTGCGCGACAAAGATTGGCCCGGCCCGTTTTCTTTTGTATAGTCATGCTGTGACATGTCAAAAAAGGGGGCATGGCATGGAGCACGGAACAAGGTTTCTCACCGAGCTCTCTGCCAAAGCCGGCAATTGAAAGCAAGACCCATCCACAGAGCAAATCAAGGCGTGTCGGGCTCAGAACATGTCTGTTCTTCATCCTCGGCCTTCTCCGCAACTACGTCTGAGTACAGATCCCTCACCATTGTGGCGAGATCTTGCTGGAAAAGCAAGGACCCCTCTTTGGTCACCAGCTTCAGGGCGTGCGTGTCTATGATGTTGGTGAGCAGGTTCAAATGTGAGGAGTCATACGCAAAGCCAAGATAGGAAACGTGGTCAGGAGCACTTAGAACTGCTTTGGCCAGCTCGGCTGTGCCCGGTGACAAGTCAATCACGCAACGAGCCTAGCCAGTGAAACGGTGTGAAATGTTTTTGGATGTCACTGCTGTAGGTTGGGCCTTGAAACGCGACGACAAAAACATACAAAAACATGTCATCACTGCCAAAGAGCCCGCAAATCTGCCAGGAGCTGGGAGAAAAAGGCAGCACTCTTTGTCTCTTGCCATACAAGAGGTACCCCTTTCTTGCCCCACTTCGGTGGAACATCTGCTGATCCCATGATCTTCTTCTTGTCCTCTACACTAATGAGTGGCAGGGAACAGGGGTAGCCCACACCAGAATAGACAGAGCCAAAGGAGGTCCTCAAGGGTGCACTCTTGCTTGGCAGCCATGTTGCACATGAAACTTGCTTAAAATCTACAACCACGCCTCTCACTGGATGCGCTGAACTGCTTGCGCTCGTTGATGGGCACTTTGGAGCGATTGAACGCAAAGTGTATCATGCCCATCTCACCAGACCTGCTGCCAAATGCAACCATCCTGGTACGAAAGCGGAACTTCTGCTTGCCATCAAAGAGAACCCAGACTTCAACGCCTGAGATCTTGCTGTTCAGCCATGACCTGCACTGCTTGCTCCGGCCATCAAAGACCACCAGCACGTCTCCTGGACCGCTCTGCTTTGCCAGGAAATCCAACCTCATGGGCAATTTGCAGCTAGATGACTGACAAGCAAAACCACAACCGGTTCAATTTTGGCTAGAGAGCCTGGCCTGGCATCTGCCTTGAATTGGCTGGGCTGCTTGTCCAGGATCTGTAGCCAAGGCTTTGCATCTGCTTCACCCAACAAGTCTGCACACAAAATGAAAAGTCTGTGAGATTCGCCGGGCTCTGCTTTGAAGTTCCGGAGCACCGCATTTCCATTAACCTGGCTCTGCGCTTGAGTCGCATCCTTCCAAACCACAAACTGCACATGGCGCTTCCTGCTGGCACTGGCTTGCTTCCATGCCTGTTGTCGCTCCGCTTCTCGCCGAGCTGCTGCAGAACCATCCTCGTCGTCGCCTCCAGCACTGATTCTTCGTACCAACTGCCGCAAACTGCTGGCGCCAGTTCCTTCATCAGCAGCAGACACCACAGTCGCATTGCTCTCCGTGGAGTGGCAGAAATCCATCAGCTGCTTCAAAAAGGGTCTCTTCTTCAAGTCATCATACCTGGGTATGCAGTGTTGTTTCAAAGCACGTTGCCTCGCAAAACCCAAAAACAGAGTGGGCGAAGGAAGAAAGGCAAAAAATGCATCATAGTCAAGAGTCTCCTCGGGGGAATTTAGGACTTGGTGGATCTTCTCCTGTGAAAGCAAGGCGAGAAGGTCTTCATCATATTCGCCATCAAAAACAGCATGCATGAGATGCGCAAGCGAGGTGGCAAGCTTGGTTTTCCCCTTCACGAAGCGGTCCAGAGCTGACTCCTCTCCTTCCTCTGTGCCATCAGCATCATTGGGGAAGGTCTTGTGGAATGTCATTGGCCGCTCAAAGGATCGAAGCACCTCCCAGGTCTCACGTCAAAAAGAAGGGCGCAATAAAAAAGCTAAGTGCCCCCAGGCCTCTGTCAACTCAGTGCTCTGAAGTGGGGAAACAAAGGTGGAGATCCACCTCATAACCACCATTTTGCACAGCGACAAATCGGCGAAGCCAGGTTTGGAGTTCTTGCCCTCTGCGGCCAAATTTGGTGCTGTGAAGAAACTCTCGCTCACTTGCTTGCGATCCAAAGCAATGTATATGCTTTCAAAGACCCAAGACAGCGGTGAGCAACAGCCACTCTCTAGCATGTTGCAAGCAGCAACGTGCCTCTGAGCACCGTAGACGATCCTTTGTAGCTTGGTAAAGTGCGTTGTAAGAAGCCCACGGCCAAAGGTTCGGCAAATCTTGTTGAGCCGCTGCATCTCTTCGGCGCCCAAAGCTCCGGAGATCTTCAGCCTCGGGTGAAGAAAGGGGAGAAAACAGTCTCTTATAAGAAACACAGTCTCCAACAAAAATGGAAACTGAAAACTGCCACTGCGCAGTCCGGGGTACGTGGCAGTCACGGCATTCAGCGACAGCTCCTTCCCATCCAAGCAAAGGCCTATCAGCTTGGCGTGCGACAACACATCCTTGGGCACGGTGGACTTCACGTCTCCCATGGCCACTCTCCACCGGAGCAGCCAGTTCAAGTAGTCCTCCCCCATAGCAATGGCATCCGCTTTGTACTTTGCGGAATGATCAATTGCTAGTTTGGCAGCAACCTTGTGGTCCTTGACCTTTCGCACTTGCATTGTTGCAGATAGGGCTGCCTGGCATAGCAAAAGCACTCTCTCTGCCTTGCCTTCCTTCAAGGCCACAGCTATAGCATGCCAGAAAGTCAGAAGGCAAGGGGCACCAGAAGTCAAGCGAAAGGCCCGCGGCTGTTGTCTCAGCATGTTCTCCAAGCCAGCACCGTCAACAATCTCTTGCTCGGTGACAAAGCAATGAAGTGTAACCGGCCACTGAAGCCATCCGTTGATCTTCCGACTGTCAGACCAATGGCCTTCACTGAGAGACACCATCTGATCCCATGACATGTTCTCCAGGTCCAAATGAGACTGCTTTTCATTGAGGGACATGGCGCACCAAAAGGCTGATCCTCCAGCTTCGTACATTGAATGCTGCTGCATGCTATGAAGGAAGTTCGAATCTTTCCATGTCTCCTTATACCCAGTTCGGACACCCGACTTCGCGTTCTGGACTTCAAGCACTGGAAGCTGGTCAAGTGGCTGGCCTTTAGCGCCAAGCTCAGATTCGTAGTGCTTCTGCAAGAAGATGACCAAGTGGTGCTGTGCCTACAGCAAGTTGGAGCCGCTCAGGGAACATTGGCAGCAATGGTCTATATCACCCCTAAGCGCTAACAGTCTTCATTACATTCACCCATTCCAAATAAAAACCAACCCCGTGAATTGAGAAGCGAGCTACCCAAGGGATCAAAAGTCGCATGGTGTCAAGCACGCAATCTGTGCCATCCACTGGAGGTGTCCACTCTTGTGGAGCAGGAGCACATGTGCGACCAACCGGCTCTGTGCGAATGGCCTTTGCAGGTGGGGCCTCCTCTGGACTTCCGCTGGCCCGCTTGGCAGGCGTCTCTGCTGGTGTGGAAAGTTTCGTCTGGGCCGCTGTCTCCGCCTTTTTCTGAGGCGACATCTTGGGAAAAAAACTCAATTTGTTCGTGCCCAAAAGCAACTCAATAGACTTGCTTTTGTTGGAAAAACGGTATCTATTGGCATGGTCATAGACGTGCAAGGATTGGATCGCTTTAGATACTGGCATCTATGAGTCAATTTGAAGAGCGGAGCATGCACACCAATTGACCTATCTTTTTCAAAAAAGCATAGTCAATTGGATGCCAGCTTAACTGGCAACTAGGCAACATACAAGAGCCGCAAAGAACACCTCCTTCTGATTCTTCCTTCACTGTTTCACTAAGGACAGCTATTTTTCTTGAAACTAAGCTTCCTCTGCCTCTGCATTGAACCCGACCCTTCTCAATTTCCGGGCCTGCAGCACACTCCAAAGCGCCGTTTCCATGACCAATCCACCTGCGCTGAATGTTGGGAACGCTTTGTGTTGGGGGAAACTGAAACCCTCCAATAGAGCAGATTTGGGACTCCGGCCTCTCACGGAACAAAATCTACAGTGTACCTCTTTCGACAATGATCTCAACGCAGCTTTCTTTCGAGGCCCAGCATGCACACACGCTGGGTCTTCGAGCATTAATTGTCACGATTGAATTTGACCATAGCAATACTGACAAGGTCTGAACAAAAGCTAAGTTGCCCTAAGACCATCTAAGAACCTAAGAATCACGGAAAATCTGGGACAATCGCTTTCTCAGCTTGGAAGATTTGCCATCGAGCGGCAGCTTGCGCTTGCCACCGTGAGCTTCTTGCCCAGGCGAATGGCGGCGCTGACCAGGTCTCACGCCCCCAGGCTGCTTGCGAGTCCTCTGGATGGCTTTGGTGCCAACCTTCAAGCGCTTCTCTCGAGAGTTCTTGGTCTGCTTCTGATTCTTGTTGTCCCCGAAGCCCCGGGCAAGCACCGCGGATTGCCATCCAGAAGTTGCCTTTTCGATCTCGAAAATCGAAGCCTTGCGCCAGGACTCAAAGCAAGATGCGGTTCTGTTGGCTTCTGGCCACTTGCAAAGGTTCATACCCAGCAAAAGAGCAAGGGACACGCATTTGATGTCCATTGTGTTCCCGGCCCACTTCTTCATCTGCCCTTCGCTGACCCCCTCTAGGTCATACCTCTCAACCGGAGCCCCGCAGGCAAACATCTTCTCATGAGCTGTGAGCAGTCTGCACACACCACCTGCTTTGCGGATAACAATCTTCGAGTGTGGCGTGATCACTGGAAGGGTTCCATTGAAGCGACTTGGGACCCTGTTGGCAGACTGGCTGACATCGGCAGCAATCAGCTGGGCAGTTGGGTGGCCAGAGACTGCAATCTCCCACGTGTCCTGCTCTCTCACAGTCAAACCACTTACCTTGGGCAAGTGTGAAACATTCATGCCCTTCCGGACCTCTGCATTCAAACTCAGCCACTTGCACCCTTCTTTCGGCTGCCTAGTGTTGCCCAAGCTCACAGCCGCCCCTTTCAAGAGGAAACTCTCCCATGTTGGCTTGGGAAACCTGGCAAAATGAGCGACACCTGAAGACAGCATGCGAAGAATTGCTGCCTGCATCCGATCCACATCGTTTGTCTTGGCCACACTCTGGTGGACGCACACAAAATACAGCCTCGGGCGCGAGACTGCATGGCACAACATAGTTGGACAAAGGTGGACCACAAAAACGTAGTAGTTGGACAGGTAGCGCCTCACATGCTTTAGCATCGTCTGCCAGGCTTCCGGCCTGTCGCGCAAACCCTCCACATTTTCTAATACAGCTAGAGCAAACTGCTGCTTCTGCACTGTTCTCAGAACGGCTCTTCCGGCTCTGGCTGCCTTCTCTTGCCACTCCCCACTGCTGGCGTGAAGCTTCGAAAAAGGTGTGCATGGAAAGCCTGCTGCGTAGATATTGGCAGGTGGCAAGCTCCGCGGCTTGTTCACATCGTGGAAGATTTGCTCTGGTGCAAAGTTTCTCTTGATGAACTCCCGGATGTTTTTGTCAACGTCACAGGACCACAAATGCTTGAAGTCTAAGCCACAAGCCTCAGACATGTTTTTTGGGGTGTGGGTCTCAGCACTATGAGCGAAATTATCCATCATGAACCCGAACATCATTATAAAACAAACCATTTTTGACACAATCAGAAGGCAAGAAACCCGTAGAGCTGAAGCCGGTTGCTCTATGCCAGCGCAATCCGCGCCCAATCTCAGGATGGCAGATCGCACACTTTTGCCGGGGAGGCCACTGGCCTTCTGCAGGCATTCAGGGAGGGAGCGCCCCCAGCTCTCCATGGCTCTTCCGGGACACGCGCTTGCAGAAAAGCAGAATCTTCCTACAGGGCTGCTCAAGGCGTAGCGTGTTCAAAGCACGCAAGTCCGTATCAGCACTTGTCATACCGGCTTTCTTGCTGACTGATGGAGTGGCAGGATGTAAATGAAAACACCGGCAGGCGTCCCAAGCGCCTGAAAGGCTCAACTGTGGCCACTGCATCTTCCTCACTCCGGCCTCAGCATCAGCTGCAATCAAGCTGTGATATCATTGTGAGGGTAAAGCTGCTCTCTTGGATCGAAAAGTGAGAGCCGGCATGTTCGTCCTGAAAGCCAAAATGTGGAGTCCCTACTGATGCAGACAATTGACTGCCCGTTCCATCACCAAAGCAAAGGCCGCTGGGCCTCTGCTCATAATCAACCCCAGCAAGAAACTAATTAAGAAACTACACAACTCACGTCTGCCTGGATGGGGTTCAGCAAGATCGGAGTGGGGGCAGTCCCAAACTCTACTGAGCACAATGCGCTACAATACCTGGCGCGTCCTGAAAGCCAAACCAGTAGAGGAAACAAGGTAATCGGTACAGGTTTTCTTACACAAAGGCCCCACACTGACGTTCATCCGGCTGGCATCGTGAGTGATCTAAACGGCTCGGCCCGCGGCTGGAGCCAGGCCCAACCTGTCAGAAGCTGGCAAATTGCTTCTAAATTTAGAAGTCGTTTTAAAAACAAAAAGCTGTAGAGCACTCCCTAGAGACTGGCTTGGCTACCTAGCAGTTCGTGTGTCCAAAGCGGTTGAATCAGAAGCTGCCTTTCCCATGATGGCTTAGATGTCCAAAAACAGCGCATGAGCCCAAGTCTATCTATATTTGGTGGACAAGCGCCTGCTGAGCGGGAAAACCCACATGAAGACCGAAAGCTTGAGGACCAGTTTCCTGTGCAGATGGCTGTTTGCAAGGCCGACAAAAAATGCACTACGGAACGTTTGTCTTGCTTGATCAGGAATCGGGTGGAAATAGCTACGAGCCCAAAGGGCACAGCTCCTTGTGGCAGCAATATCAAAAAAACGGCTTACGCTTGAAGCGTTTCCAGTCGGGGCCTGTACACTGCCATGAAGATACATGTAGATATCTATCTTTAGGAAATCCCTGAAGGCCTCGTTCTGAAGTCTCTGCAGCCTTGTTTGGCCTGGGCAGAAGCCGGACATAGACTTCGAGGAGTTGGAACAAAACTTTTTGCAATGAACCACTGCACTGGGGTATGGGGGGGCAGCAGGTATCCTGTAGGGTGCACAAAGTGAGGAACTGTCTGATGCGTGACTTGGCCAGCTTGGGGCCCTTCATCGAAGCACCCCTCCTCAGAAAACCAAAGCCAAAGCCCCCTGAAGACATAGGCGCGCCGGCGTACATGCTAAGGCCCGACATTTGCCTTCGACTGTCGCAATTGAAGTAGCATGCTTGTAAGACCAAAATCTATTATCAAAGCATGACATGTGTTTCAATTTTACAACGAACAGTTGCCACTAGCAATGCAAATTGATCCGTCTAGATGCAACCATGGGGGACCATGATAAGCTGTCGAAAAAGTTGTCGATGATCGCACACTTTTGCCGGGGAGGCCACTGGCCTTCTGCAGGCATTCAGGGAGGGAGCGCCCCCAGCTCTCCAAGGCTCTTCCGGGACACGCGCTCGCAGAAAAGCAGAATCTTCCTACAGGGCTGCTCAAGGCGTAGCGTGTTCAAAGCACGCAAGTCCGTATCAGCACTTGTCATACCGGCTTTCTTGCTGACTGATGGAGTGGCAGGGTGTAAATGAAAACACCGGCAGGCGTCCCAAGCGCCTGAAAGGCTCAACTGTGGCCACTGCATCTTCCTCACTCCGGCCTCAGCATCAGCTGCAATCAAGCTGTGATATCATTGTGAGGGTAAAGCTGCTCTCTTGGATCGAAAAGTGAGAGCCGGCATGTTCGGCCTGAAAGCCAAAATGTGGAGTCCCTACTGATGCAGACAATTGACTGCCCCTTCCATCACCAAAGCAAAGGCCGCTGGGCCTCTGCTCATAATCAACCCCAGCAAGAAACTAATTAAGAAACTACACAACTCACGTCTGCCTGGATGGGGTTCAGCAAGATCGGAGTGGGGGCAGTCCCAAACTCTACTGAGCACAATGTGCTACAATACCTGGCACGTCCGGAAAGCCAAACCAGTAGAGGAAACAAGGTAATCGGTACAGGTTTTCTTACACAAAGGCCCCACACTGACGTTCATCCGGCTGGCATCGTGAGTGATCTAAACGGCTCGGCCCGCGGCTGGAGCCAGGCCCAACCTGTCAGAAGCTGGCAAATTGCTTCTAAATTTAGAAGTCGTTTTACAAACAAAAAGGGCTGTAGAGCACTCCCTAGAGACTGGCTTGGCTACCTAGCAGTTCGTGTGTCCAAAGCGGTTGAATCAGAAGCTGCCTTTCCCATGATGGCTTAGATGTCCACAAACAGCGCATGAGCCCAAGTCTATCTATATTTGGTGGACAAGCGCCTGCTGAGCGGGAAAACCCACATGAAGACCGAAAGCTTGAGGACCAGTTTCCTGTGCAGATGGCTGTTTGCAAGGCCGACAAAAAATGCACTACGGAACGTTTGTTTTGCTTGATCAGGAATCGGGTGGAAATAGCTACGAGCCCATAGGGCACAGCTCCTTGTGGCAGCAATATCAAAAAAACGGCTTACGCTTGAAGCGTTTCCAGTCGGGGCCTGTACACTGCCATGAAGATACATGTAGATATCTATATCTTTAGGAAATCCCTGAAGGCCTCGTTCTGAAGTCTCTGCAGCCTTGTTTGGCCTGGGCAGAAGCCGGACATAGACTTCGAGGAGTTGGAACAAAACTTTTTGCAATGAACCACTGCACTGGGGTATGGGGGGGCAGCAGGTATCCTGTAGGGTGCACAAAGTGAGGAACTGTCTGATGCGTGACTTGGCCAGCTTGGGGCCCTTCATCGAAGCACCCCTCCTCAGAAAACCAAAGCCAAAGCCCCCTGAAAACATAGGCGCGCCGGCGTACATGCTAAGGCCCGACATTTGCCTTCGCCTGTCGCAATTGAAGTAGCATGCTTGTAAGACCAAAATCTATTATCAAAGCATGACATGTATTTCAATTTTACAACGAACAGTTGCCACTAGCAATGCAAATTGATCCGTCTAGATGCAACCATGCTGGGGGACCATGATAAGCTGTCGAAACAGTTGTCGATGTCTGCGGCAGTCAGGACAAGCTTGACACGATGCAACACTGTTCTACAAGAGATTTGCAGGCCCCAAGAAACAATAACCCTGTGGAATCAGAGGCTCCCGCGCCCAGCTCTCGCCACTGAAGAATCCCCCAGCAACGTCCTGAAGGAACCGAAAAAATCATCGATGAAATGCGCAAGCTGGTGCCTTCACATGCACAAAATTATAGAGCAACAGGCCAGTTTTACTGATTTTAGTGGAATCATCAATAAGTCTTGAAGCATTTTGTCCACAGTCGCAGGGGTGCTCAAAAGCCAGGACAGTGGAGAAGATGCGCACAAATGGTGACGCTCAAAAACAAATCAAAATGGTGAGGCGACCCCACTCCACAAATCGAATTAGCCTTCTTCAGACGACTCTTCCGCCATAAGCACTCTCTCGCTCAGCTTAGAGCAGGCTGCAGCCATAGAAATGGCATTGGACTCCACATCGGCCAGGAGCTTCTCCAGCTTGCGCTGCTTCTGCGAGGTGGCTCGGATAGCATCGGAGATCCTGGCCATGAGGGCAGCGATACCCGATGCATTGAAACCTGAAAGACATCAAACAAAGCAATCTGGCAGGCTAACTGTGTCACTGACTTGTTTTTGGCACATAGCACAAAGGGAACCAATCCGCGGCTTAGCCAGTCAAGGTCCTTGAGTCAATGAGCCCAAATGTATAAACAAGTGTAATGCTTACATCCAACATCCAACAAATGAACCATGCACATCCATGCCTGCCAAACACGATGCTGCGTGACTGCAAACGGCTGTCCTCTTCTTCACGCTCGAAAGCCCGGCGTTCTTTTTCGCCGCTTGCAGGGCTGCCATGGATGAAATCTTGCTGCTGTCAGGCAAAGCCTTGACAGTCAAGGAATACTTCTGGGCCGACCAAGCCATGCACGTCACCATATGCGGCAAGTTCGCATCAAGATCCTTGGGCCACCAGCAAGTTGCAACCCCTGGTAAAGGCTGCATGATCTTAGTGGCGAGAACAGCCGGAAGGTGAAACTCGACCACGACGGTGCTCCTGCAGCCGAAGGCAACGCAGCCAAAAAGGGTGGCCTGAAAGATGTGCTCGAAGCACGGCACGCCCTCTGCAGGGCCCTTGAATCTGCTGCCTGCATGCCTGGAGAAGCAATACGAGCGTCATTCTTGGGGTCAACAAATGGACTTCCAATGCTTCTATCAAGAAAGGACGCGAAGAAGGGACTCACCAGGGCCTCTTTTTACAAGTGTCGTCCATGAACAAGAGTGAGACGCGTTTCCAACGATTCTCAACTTTAACATCCGAAGACATGCTGGCAAATTGCAGCCGAAAAAAGGTGGGATGTGAAAAGGACGGGGCTGAAAAACATGTCAAGGCACCGCGTGCACAATTTCCACATCTTCTCGTGCATTTCTGGACAGCACCACTGGTGGGGATCTTTGGTGATCAAATCAGCCTGCTCAGGCGCCACTGGGATGAAGAATGTCCACGTCCCCCCTTCAGTGCCAACCAGCTGCCCGCCAGTCTTTTGAACCACCACATCTCCGCCCTCCTCTTCAAGAGTCAACTTCTCTGGCTTAACATTCTGGCTCACCAGACTGCCACCAAGATCTCCACGAAGAGTGTAAAATGGGACAGGCCCCACAGCCGAGTGGGTGAGAGCTCCGGACTGCAAGGCTTCTCGGACCCACTGCTCATCCATCTTCACAGTGAAGACCCGAAAATCCTTTTGGAAAAACAGATTCCTTTCTAGTTCTGACAAGGGTGTAGTGCGTTGATGATGGCTTGGGTCTGACGCCGAGGATCGAAGCCTCTTGCGGCCCTGGTCCCTCAAGCTTTCAAGACAAGCCAGAAGAGGGTCTGAGAAAAGCTTGAGATCAAGCTGAGTGTCCTTGCCAGGATGTGCAAAGCCAAATATTCACCCTGAAGAAACACCTTGCTTAACAACCCCCACACCGGTTTTAGGAAGTAGCAAACGAAGACAGCTGCAAACTATGGATATTCAATAAGTAAAATTTAAAAACTGGAGCAAGTTTCAAAAGGCTTCTCTAGCCACTTCTGGAAATGGCTCTCGATGAAAGCAGCACAGCCGAGCTCCATGCTGAAGAGGTTCGGGGGTTGATCGAAAAACTGCTGCTCAACATTACAGATCGCAATCTTCTGTGACTAGACGGTGCAGACTCCGGAGCCAGAACTCCCACGAACACAACAGGGCAACAGGGTTCGGGTTTCAGCCCGCTCCTCCAAAACCCACAAGCTCCAGGAGAAGCTGGCTGAAGCTGCCTTGCCGAAGGTGAGGTGAAATCATTGAGGGAATTCTATCAACACATGTCCCAAAACACTGCGCAAAGTGGTATGGTGTTTCCCGGCAAGCAACCCCAATGAAAAAAATTGTTTAGAGGGCGGGCCGGCGAGGTCCTCATGCTAACAAGGGACTAATCCCCACTCGTTAGCCAAAAACGTAACCCTCAAGAAAAAATAACGTCTTTCCAACCCCCTCACATGTCTATACGGAAGAGAGCCAGCGCTTGCTCGATCAGCCTCAAGAAGGCAAGCAGGCAATGTTCTTCCTACGCCCTGTAGAAGAATCCCTTTGCCAGCATCCCCCCTAATTCCTGCTCAAGGCATGCTCATCCTTTTGCCAAAAACGCAAATAAATCGCTCGCCTTCAGGTCGCCAAAATGCGACTGGTCGCCACCGATGACACAGGTTAAGTCTGTGTCCAAGGCCGCCTCACCGCACGGTTTGCGGCTTCCATTGTCGTGGGTACCGAGGGGTTTTATGCTTTCAAGAATAATGGTTTTGGCTCTTCCTAGATGGGAGCAAAGGCGTCCAATGGCTTCAGCCCGACCACATTTGGTCCGAGTTTGTCCCTGTTGCGGTGACAATGAACTAGCAACGCACAACAAAGGGTGATGGTTCCATCTGGCAAATTGCTTCTAAATTTAGAAGTCGTTTTACACAGCAAAAATATAGAATCAGTAGGCAGTCTCTAGGGACTCCTTCGCTACCTAACGGTCTGGGTGTCCAAAGCTCTTCGACCCTGGACCAACGATGTGCCTTTCCTAGGCTTAGACGGCCCAAAGCCCCCCACACCAGAACCACAATCCGCGACCAGTTCATCGAGCACACCTGGTCCTCTGCGTGAGAAAGATGGTGAGATCTGCCCTTGCAAGGTCGCCTGCATTGGTGCATGGTATTATTTGGAACGATGGCAAGCGAGAGTACGACTGTGCAGTAAATGTTCCACGTGCAAACCTGTCATAAATGTCTGTGCCAGGAAGCGACCTGGAGCCTCTATTATTAGAGGGCGTTATAGTTAGGGAGTGGGGATGGTTGCTTCTTGGGGAGAGCTTGCCCGACCTAGCCGCAGGAAACCATTGAATGGTGGAAGCCTCCATGGAATCTGCGCATAGGAGAAAACATCTGCGCTCAATCCAGCGCAGCGCCGGGGCACAAATGTGTGCAAGATGTTGCTCCGCACGCTCCCCGGAAAGTGCTTGCTTCAGGCTCAAAACAAATAGTATTCGTGTCTTTGAGCCCACTACACACAAAAGTGCCACCATGGTTCAACACTCTGTGCGTCCCCAAGTTGGCCCCCACCAAAAGCACACATTTTGGCTTGACCCACTGCCCCTGGCACAGACACGTCTGGCTTCGACGCGCAGCGCCCCGGAATCCACCTGCAAAAGAGCCAACTCCGAGCAAGCCTGGCGGGGTCGATGGACAGCCGAGTGAGCGCAATACTGTTCGATCTAACTCCGGAGCTCTCTGACAACGGTGGCAGGAGAAAACAGCTGAAAGCCAAATGTATGACTTGGGGCGCAAAGCCGCTTCTGACAATTTGGCCCAAGAATGGAACACCATTCCTTCAAACTCTGTTGAAATGGTTTCCCTGAGCAACAATGGGAATTTGCAAGAACAATTGGAACAAAGGGCCCTTGTGCAACCATCAAACTCAGGTGCACTTATTTTTATCCTTTGGGGATGGAGGCACTTGGCTGGAACTGTTTGAAGCATTCCAAGCAAAAAGTTGCCCACTAGACCACCACTCATTGCTCCCGTGCCCACTGTTCTTTTCGCTCGGCTCGCTTCAAGCCGATGCAGCGCGACGGATGGAAGGGGGCCCGCGCTGCTACTCGATCAGCTGGAAGGAGGCCGGCGCTGCTACTCGATCAGCCTCAAGAAGGCGAGCAGGCGGAGTTTCTAGTATTAGAGGGCGTTATAGTTTGGGAGTGGGCATGATTGCTTCTTGGGGAGAGCTTGCCCGACCAAGACATTAAAGGAAACCATCGCCCCTATAACTTCTGACCCCAACAGGTTCTTCTATTTGCTCAAAACCCAAATAGGCTATTTTTCCTAGCCATACCCTGGAGCACATCACGTCGTCGGCGGCCCGACGGCTTCGAGATTTCAAGCAGGGTTACAGTCTCAGTGATCTATCTTTAAATGCATCCCAAAAGAAATGAGAATACCAACAATAGAAGTTGCATCGGTCACCGGTCGCCAATGCTGACACAGGCACAAGTCTTTGTCCAACGCTGCCTCACCGCACGGAACTTCCGGCAAAAACCATTCTGGAGTTGTCTTGGGCACCGAGGGGCTTCTGCTTTCAAGAATGCGTTTAGCTCTTCCTAGATGGGAGCAAAGGTGTTCAGGGGGCTTCAGCCCAACCAAATACCGGTATTTGGCCCGAGTTTGTCCCTGCATGTTGTGGTGACAATGAACTATAGCAACGCACATCAAAGGGTTATGGTTCCATCTGGCAAATTGCTTCTAAATTTAGCAGTAGTTTTACCCAGCGACAACATATCAGTAGAGCCAGTCTCTAGGGACTCCTTGGCTACCTAGTGGTCTGTGTTGGAATCCCGGGGCCAACGACTTGCCTTTCCCCAGGCCTAGAGAGCCCAAAGCCCCCCACGGCAGAACCACGATCCACGACCAATTCATCGAGCAGAACCGCCCGGGGCCTGGTCCTCTGCATTGGCAAAAAGAGGGGTCTGCCCTGCCGAGGAGGCCTGCATTGGTGCGTGGGTGGTTGGAAGACAGGCACGCTAAAGAGTGCCACATGACCCGATAATATGACTGGAATTGTTCCACATACACCCATATATTTGGACCAGAAAGCACCAACCCCATGCTGCATGTGAAACAAATTGCTTCAGCATGCCGCTGAAAAATACTACCCACATTCTGCACTGCTCGCCAAAGCAACTCTTTCGGCTGGCCTCCTCTACGGCTCTGATCCGTCGAGGATTCTGCAGAACGCCGCTTTCAACCTGAGTGCATACAGATGACCGGATGACCGAGGTTGGATTCCGAGAAGAACATCCATTTAAAGCATGAACCCTTCCATCCAAAGCATGTCTGGTATGAGCTGCCCAAAAGCTGGAAGTGTGCTTGACATGCAGGTATGGAACTTCGAACCTTGTTCAGGGACTGCAGATCACTGCCCCTCAAAGGCTGAAAAAACGTTCGCCAAGAGGCTGTCTGAAGCATTTGCTGCAACTTGCAGCAGGCTCGCTGAACTCCTCGTGTTCCCAAGCAAGGTACCGCTGCATACCTTGGTGCACTCATACTGTCACAGCACCATAATATCACTGCACCATATGCGGCGATAGTGCAAGAGGGTGGTATAACTCCACAGATGAGAGGGTGGCATACCCACGAACCAGAACCCAAAAGCAATGCCCTGGCTTGGTTGCAGACTAAAACCGAAGCAAACCCTGCATCAAAGTGGCCGCTCGGGAGAGCTATGTATATCGTGACAACTTTGTTTTCGTGCACACGCCTTTGGAAAACAGTGCCAAGCCAAAGGTTTGACAAGAAACTGACCATCTATGCAAACACTCTTCGGCATGGCGTCCCTGACACGAACAGCGAGCTCGTTGAGCAGCTGCTCCTCAGCATCACAACAAAAAACCCTTAAGCTTTGGTCTTCAGGCCAATCATCTACAAATGGGTGTGTCTGCCTCCACCCTTCACCAAACCTATGATGCATCCCAAAATGCTTGCTATGTTAAAAAGCTTGCTATGTTGGCTTGGAATCTTTGTCTCCACGAGGACACAGCCCACTCAAGAAGACGTCGGTGAGCGTCCCGTATCCAGGCTTCTCGATGCCCAGCTCTTGGTAATCGTCCAGGAACTGCGCAGCCGTCTCGGAGACACAAGATGCCCTTAGTCCAAACTTCTACCGAATACAAGTGCTACAATACCTGGTAGCGGGAAATGCCAAGCCGGTAGAGAACACTGGCTGATCGGTACAGGTTTTCTTACGTGGAATATTGTGGGTTACTCTCAACCTGTCGTTACTGCTCCTTCTCATCTTAGGGTTCCTGCCACCTCTGAACTTTGTATGTCGAGGAAGCCTGTGGGTCTGACTGCTGATGTTGAGTTCTATCTCAAAACTCTGTCAGCACCTGCGCATTTACAGATCGGGATCAGTGCCATGCTTAGCACCTTGGTCATGGTCAACGCCCATGGCAGAGCTCATGTTTCTGAGTCTATGGCGGCACTCACGAACTGCTCCACAAACAAAATCTGCTCACCACTCTGCTTTGGCTGTTTCAGAACCCCTGTCAGTACCTACTACCCGTGCCAGACCGGCGACGGTGTGAGGAAAGATGTCAACATCTGTAGCAACTTGAAGCATGCATGTTTGCCAGTGCTTCTAGTCTCAGACATGATCGATGTCAGCGGCTTTGTAGTTACCTCTCTCAGCTGACGAGGTCATAGCCCGAGGGGTCGCGGTTTGCGCCTGTCTCCATGCTGGCTGCAGCAAGGAACAAAGAACCAGTGTCCAATGGTTCCAACATGGAAAAGTCCAGCGCGAGCCCGCGCTTACAGCACAAATAGCGCACTTCGTTCGAAGCAGCAAGTCTGCTGTGTAAGTGGCTCCGGGTGAGTTCACATGTGCTGTCGGAAGGAAAGTTTTCGATTGGAGTGAAGATGAACATGAGTATGGGGCTACCCTTGGCGAGGTTGTTAACAAGAACACAGTTGACGAAAGAGAAAAGTCCAAGAGACTAAAGACTAAAAAGAGCAGCTAATGGAATAATCAGGGTAAACAAAGAAGGAAGCCAAAAGCAACGACGCACAAAAAGGAAGGTGGAGCAGCACACCCGGCAAGTTGTAAACTTTCCAACGTGGAACCTAAACACAAACAGCAGCACTGGAAAGCTGAAAGGAAAGCGACGCAGGCAACCATCAGTACAGTGACAAGACAGGGAAGGGATTGAGGGATTCAATAGACAAGGACGATCGGCAAATGGCTGGCTTGGAGCCAGAAACCAATTTATTGCACCAGTTGTGGTGTATAGAAGATGGGGCTTTGCGCAATCAGCCAAGTTGGACATGGCCGCCATGACGACCGAAAAATCACCGTTGCTTCCCCACTCACTGTCCTCATTCCCATTTCCAATTGCATTGTCTCTGCAAAACCTACACAAATGGCCTCAAAGCAGTAAACTGTTTAAACTTCGCCAGCACCGAAAAGTTGTACCCAAAAATCTTTACACCGATGGTGCCTGAGCCCTCCCGCAGTCATTACCAGCTCGATACTGGCAAACCATCTATAGTTCTATGACACCCTATAACAATCTGCAAGCTTAGAGA
>CAXIVM010001686.1:0-13422 GCA_964035705.1 Porites rus | reverse complement strand
GTTTTTGTTGGTGCGACAGACTCATCAGCACACATCATCTACCATCCATCCCTTTTTCAACACCCCAAATAGCAAAAGCAGCTGTTGAGAAGTGCGGCTAAACCACCAGTCTCAAGCAAAACAGCTCCCCTCTCGGTCACTTAGTTTACAGGCAACCCTTGCCGCCCACGAAGAGCTGCCGCGTCTGGGATTCGTGGCAAATTGTGTTAACAAACACCCTCAACGGGCAAGTGGTTCACGCCCCCCCCAGCTCAACTTCAGCTCCCCCCGAACACCACCCAGTGCATCCCAGTTACCACTGTATAAGGAACCAGGGATTCTAGGTCTATGGTGTTAGTCTTTGGAACCACTGGTTACCAGCTATAGTGGTAACTGGATGGCATGGGCCACCTAGCGAGGCCTTCAAGGGATACACAATCAAGTCGAGTGCCCCATTTCACCCGATGCTTTGTGGAAATCATCCGAGAATCATTGGGGCTCCCTCCCTCGCAATCGCAAACCCGTCAGACTATAGCTCACTGCATACTGGAGCGAATCTGCCTGAGCTTCCCCAAGGGAAATGAAACAATCTCAAAACCCAATGAACAAGTGTGTCTTCCGGTTTTTGAGAAAATCCCTCTTAAACCCGCGACTACTTCAGCTGGAAGATATACCAACCGACCCAGACACCGACCCAGCACAGACCCTTTGACCCCGCGGATGGGAACCGTGCTTGATGGCATTGAAGGTATCGCCCAAATCACCGGCCACGATGAGAATGTCGTTCTTGAACTCCTGGTGAGAAGTGGCATGCCGCTCTGGCCGTGGTGTGAGATGACAGAAAGACGAGGGGTTCTTGTTTTGGGCCAGTTTCCTGTTCTTTTGGGGGGGAAGTTGCTTGAACACCTTATGGTTCAGGTCAGCGTCTGTGGATCGGGTAGCATTTTCCTTGGGTTCCTGGGGCTTCATCCAACAAGTGACGCGGATGGGATCACAATGGGTCACAGGTGAAATGGGAGAACTGTTAAACTTCGTTTCTTGCCCCCCCACACCTCCAGCAAATGGTGTCCAACTGAGGCGATACTTATGGTCTCCACTCCACACAGCCCCCCCCGAACACCGCCAGAAGACCGCCTTCTCATTGATGCCTTCAGCCCACTTCAGCACTGCGCCTCCATGGTCAATGTGGACCTTGGCTTCCAAAACCCATTCTGTTACCAGCGCCACTCGTCCGAGTCGCAAATCGCCCGCCGTTCCGAGCCAAACCGTTGGCGATCCTGGAGACGCGGTACATGATGCGGACCATCCTCCCAATGGATCCAGCTACAGAAGAGATAGAATTAAAGTAACCCAGTGGTTCCAAAAAGACTTGAACAGTAGACCTCGAAACTCTCAAAGGTTCCTTCTAGATACTGGACTATCGTATATAGTTAAATCTATAGCGGTAACTGGGATCCACTGGGCATTTTTCTACACATCTTTCCCATCTCGCCATCTGATCCACGGTTCAGTTCCTTGCCGCCCAGCGCCCAAACCGCGCGGTTGGACCGCCGCTGCGCTCTGCGGTTCGGGCATCGGAGATCGCAAAGATCCGACACCAGCCCTTAGGCCGACTCTTGTCCTGCCCATCCACCAGAGGAAGTGAATGGAGGGCGAGGGAAGAGGTGGAGGGAAGGACCTCAACAATGGTTGAGGACCTGGCAAGGTGCACATGTTTCTATAACGTCTCACCGTCTCACTAGAGTCTTTGGGAACTCTTTGGGTGTAAATCCGGAAACTTGGTACAGCACCAAGCTGGATTGCCGAACAGGTCCCTCTCCTGGTCGAAACGTGTCAGCCGCTGCTTGGCCAGGGGCGACCTCGGTATCGGCGGAGTGGGAAGTGCCTTTGGCGGAAACGGTTGGAGCAAGTCAAACACTGCTGGCACCATCCGTGCGTGGTTTGCGTCCCCCAGAACATCCATCAATACCGTGCCTCGTCCGATGACCCCAAAACTGGCAATGGTCAACAAGCGGGAAACTGGAAAACATACACGGCATTTGCATGCATTTGCTGTGGCTTGCTTGCAAGCAGCCGTAAAAAAATCAAAGGTGAATAAACGAACTTCCGCGCACACACGCACACACACACACTCTGACACTTGTATTCAGTGACTCAGTTTCCACGATGGGAAGGAAGGTGAGGGAAACGTAAGGTGAAAAAGTCAGCGCAACTGAAATGTTTAACAATCTGTTCACTCTTCTGCAGAAACGCGGCTGAAAGTCGGCGGCTGAAGGTAGCGGTGGGAAACTGGTTTGGGGGTGGTAGCATGAAGGACCATGAAAACAACGAACAGCGGCAGGGTGGACCAGTGGAGTCATTGTGTTGAAAGCAGGTACGTCAGTTCCGCGTCCGGAACTGGTATCCTCACCATGTATTGCCAGCTTCGTTGATGGAGAAGCAATACAGGTGTCTCCATCCCCTGCTGGTTGAAAAAGTTAGTGGAAAAGCGCGAAAAAGGTGGCGGTGGAGATCCCTTTGCCCAGGGGTGGACACACACAGATCGCCGCATTCGGCGCTTTTTTCAAAAACCGGTGGCAAGCGTAGTGGTTGTGTCCTTTTTGGACATCGAGCCTCACGAGCTCAGCCGCAGCAGCTTCAGCGCTGGAGGGCTCCAGTGCACAAGCTTGAGTTCTGCTGATAAAAAGGTCACGGCATCAATCTAAAAATTGCAACATGTGGAAAAAACAACATGCATGATGGATCCGAAATCTGATGTATTCGAAAGTAACCGTTTTTGGGCCCGGCGGCCAGTGTATCGGTTGATTCAGTGAGGGTGTCGGTGACTGCCTGTGAGGGTCCGATGAGTGGTGGTGCTTTGTGGTGGTTGCTTTCCCATGCAAGAACGGCGCCCCTATGACGGGGATCACACTCAGCACCCGAGTGGGACGGCTGAGCGAAACACACTCTGACACTTGTATTCAGTGACTCAGTTTCCACGATGGGAAGGAAGGTGAGGGAAACGTAAGGTGAAAAAGTCAGCGCAACTGAAATGTTTAACAATCTGTTCACTCTTCTGCAGAAACGCGGCTGAAAGTCGGCGGCTGAAGGTAGCGGTGGGAAACTGGTTTGGGGGTGGTAGCATGAAGGACCATGAAAACAACGAACAGCTGCAGGGTGGACCAGTGGAGTCATTGTGTTGAAAGCAGGTACGTCAGTTCCGCGTCCGGAACTGATATCCTCACCATGTATTGCCAGCTTCGTTGATGGAGAAGCAATACAGGTGTCTCCATCCCCTGCTGGTTGAAAAAGTTAGTGGAAAAGCGCGAAAAAGGTGGCGGTGGAGATCCCTTTGCCCAGGGGTGGACACACACACACACACACTCTGACACTTGTATTCAGTGACTCAGTTTCCACGATGGGAAGGAAGGTGAGGGAAACGTAAGGTGAAAAAGTCAGCGCAACTGAAATGTTTAACAATCTGTTCACTCTTCTGCAGAAACGCGGCTGAAAGTCGGCGGCTGAAGGTAGCGGTGGGAAACTGGTTTGGGGGTGGTAGCATGAAGGACCATGAAAACAACGAACAGCGGCAGGGTGGACCAGTGGAGTCATTGTGTTGAAAGCAGGTACGTCAGTTCCGCGTCCGGAACTGATATCCTCACCATGTATTGCCAGCTTCGTTGATGGAGAAGCAATACAGGTGTCTCCATCCCCTGCTGGTTGAAAAAGTTAGTGGAAAAGCGCGAAAAAGGTGGCGGTGGAGATCCCTTTGCCCAGGGGTGGACACACACAGATCGCCGCATTCGGCGCTTTTTTCAAAAACCGGTGGCAAGCGTAGTGGTTGTGTCCTTTTTGGACATAGAGCCTCACGAGCTCAGCCGCAGCAGCTTCAGCGCTGGAGGGCTCCAGTGCACAAGCTTGAGTTCTGCTGATAAAAAGGTCACGGCATCAATCTAAAAATTGCAACATGTGGAAAAAAACAACATGCATGATGGATCCGAAATCTGATGTATTCGAAAGTAACCGTTTTTGGGCCCGGCGGCCAGTGTATCGGTTGATTCAGTGAGGGTGTCGGTGACTGCCTGTGAGGGTCCGATGAGTGGTGGTGCTTTGTGGTGGTTGCTTTCCCATGCAAGAACGGCGCCCCTATGACGGGGATCACACTCAGCACCCGAGTGGGACGGCTGAGCGAAACACACTCTGACACTTGTATTCAGTGACTCAGTTTCCACGATGGGAAGGAAGGTGAGGGAAACGTAAGGTGAAAAAGTCAGCGCAACTGAAATGTTTAACAATCTGTTCACTCTTCTGCAGAAACGCGGCTGAAAGTCGGCGGCTGAAGGTAGCGGTGGGAAACTGGTTTGGGGGTGGTAGCATGAAGGACCATGAAAACAACGAACAGCGGCAGGGTGGACCAGTGGAGTCATTGTGTTGAAAGCAGGTACGTCAGTTCCGCGTCCGGAACTGATATCCTCACCATGTATTGCCAGCTTCGTTGATGGAGAAGCAATACAGGTGTCTCCATCCCCTGCTGGTTGAAAAAGTTAGTGGAAAAGCGCGAAAAAGGTGGCGGTGGAGATCCCTTTGCCCAGGGGTGGACACACACACACACACACGCACATACACGCACATGAGAGCAAAGCATGAAAGAGCACAGGTGTGACCACTTGGAGGTTTCACAAAATGCCGTGCCTGCCACGAAAGCTGCGCTGCGATTACCAAATGCTGCGCATGCCACGATTGAAACCCGCACTTTGCGGTCCACTAGGTGCCGCGCCTGCTGGCAGGTGCGCCGGAAAAAAGACTCGTTCGAGATGCCGAAACCGAGCTTTCGTCCCATCCTCCTCCCAATTCTGCGACAACAAAGGTTGAAGGACCCTATTATCATAGCTACCCCAGTAAGATCCTATAAGATCACTTATATACCTTTGTCATGTCCAAAGTTCACTGCACCAGCCACGAAATCTGCACGTCAAATTAAAACGACTCTTCGTGACCACCAAGTCTGAAAATGCGCACGGCACACAACGAGAGCCCAGTCAAGAACCAACGACTCCTTCAAAACCAGAAGCTCGAGGCATGAATGTGCTGTACATTGCATTTGAGTTGGCCAAACACCGGGTGAATACCCTCGATGCAACCCAGCCTTAACCATGCCTGCCACCGTAAGAACCATCGAACGCCTAGTGTGACCGCACTGTTTGCAGCAAAAAATGACACCTAGACTCAGATCTTGCTCGAGACCGGATCTGCATCTGCGGTCTTTCTCGACTCGGGTTGCCCGGCTCAAGGCGTGGGATCTGCCAAAGCGCATGCTGACACTCCTCGAGGCATGAAACGAGGAGCTCGCTCAGCGGGGAAACGAGTACAAGGTACCCCTCACCACGCCATCGGGGGACACAGTTGTGGGAAATCCCAGGGAGGTCTGGTCAAATCCACTTTCTGCATGGAGGATGCCAAGGCAGCTGGGGGGCCAGCTTGACAAAGCTACGAACTCAGCTGTTGATCTGGGCTCCCAAGTCACATCCCTCCAGGTTATTAGCCAACTTGGCCAATCTCTTCAGTCAATCCTGATCACAGGCAGGCCCAGTGGATACTCAATTGAAGCATCGCCCACCATCAGCTGAACTAGTGGTTCCTTTCTTACCCAAACCCTCCATAAATAACAATATATACCTGGACCCTCCTGTCGGGGTGTCCTGGCTTGACTACCCCACACTACCTATAGGCTTCCAGACAGGGCACCCCTTGGAGGGTCCTGGTATAAGTATTTGTACTACTCAAACCTTACTTCTCTTACATGGACCCCTGGGCCATCCTGGACCCCAGGTCAACCACTCCAACTAATCCCACGGCCCACGACGACCTGTCCTTCATCGCCTCGGCATAGCCCTGCGGCAGCTCGCTCGCAAAGAGGTAAGTCCTGTCAAGTCAAATGGCCCAGGATGAGGAATTATGTGATATATGAGACAGTGAGATCAATCATCTCATCTCCAGGCATGTGAAGGCTGAAAATCTCAAAAAACATCTGACATCATCCCCCGAATGAGCCCAAGGAGTTTGGGGGGCGTCAATTTGGAATACGTTCTTTGGGGAGGATCATGCCTGAAAAAAAGCCGCTCAGTCCGCTCAGTTCCTTCGAGTCCTGTCTGCTCTGGGTTCCCCCACTTGTAGGCGTGTTCCGCCTCGAAAGGCTCCAGTCGCAGTCGTGTACGTCCAAAAGATGCCAAAAGCGAGGTCGGAACGGCCAATGTTGGAAAGACACGCCTCCCCCCCCCACGGCGATGAGGTGCATGGTGTTGCTGATCCCTATATAGGGCTCCAAGTACCCTCTGAGAAGTTGCTTCAGGAGGGTTTGGAGGGTCTAAATACCTTTTGAGGAGGTTGGAGCCCTAGGGGATGTGGATGCATTTTGGCCATGTGCCGATGTGGCGCAGGGAGCCAAAACGGTCACAACTCACCGATCGACTCCGGCTGCATTGAACCAGAATGAACTGTCTCCGAGGTCGCGCCCTTCGCCCATGCCCAAACCATCCCTGGACTAGGTACATACATCTACCCCATGCAAAATGACCCAAATGTATATACCTAACAGCAATCTAACAGCAATAATATTATATATATATATATATCATACATGGATCGCGCGCCGCTGGGGCGCCCAACATGACCCTGACCCAGGTATGCCGTGGCGATGCGCAGCTGGGACTTGTACCACTGAGGACCTCGGCTGCGGCGGGTGCCCAAAAGGACTGGCGGGGGCACAGGGGCTGAACTTTGTTCTTTTGGGGGCCAAAGCCCAAATCAATATCATTCAATATCCAAAGTTGTCCAAATACACTCCCTGGAACTAACAAGGAAGTGGAAATGTTCTAAGAAGAGTTTACAAAGCTTCGCTTTGCCCAAGCCGATGGGTCCAATCACGATCCAAGCACCACACCTGGGTAAGACTGGACCCGTCCTGGCATCCAACGATTTGGTAGCACCTACAGCAGCTTCCATAGCTTCCCCCACCTCAGGCCTGGACTGAGTCGAGCCGACTCCTGCGCGTCACCCAGCGAGAAGTGCCATTGCCTGGGCTCTGAAGACGCTGGACACGGTGGTGAACACAGTGAACGACATGGATGCTCATGAACCACAGTGGTTTCAGAGTAGATTGCACAAACCCCTGCATGACTTTTAGATGGAAAAACCATCTTTTGGGGATTGTGCCATTGGTCCTCTCAATCCACTATTTGGATGCATTTGGGTGGATTTTCTGTTTTCAGTGGGGTCAATAGTCACAGTACCAACCGGATGCTTTGGGCATCCAGCTCGTCGCTATGTCGCTTTTCAGTTGATTCGTCCAAACCGGACGAAACGGGGACCGACACCAGCGACCGGTCGCCGTTCTGGACCTGGTCGACGTGCGTGGAAAATAGAGAATGGACAGCCCTGATCTTCCCCTCCAATAACCCGACATACCCTGACCCTGCATGTAACAACATGGAATATATGCCTACATTGACCCCCTACTGTGACCCCCATATATTTCATGGAGTGTCTGGGATAGAACTCTTGTGCCGCACTCCTCGCGACGCATGTCGCGCCTGAGCTTGGCAAAGGCCGCTGAACGGTTGGACGAATAGACCGCGGCCTGAGGCCGCGGAACGGTCGTCCATCGTCCGCTCTAAGACTCGTCCAGGGGCTCAAAGGTCGACCCATCCAACGAAGGCCACCCAACATCTCTCATTGTGCATGATCGATCCGCATGATGGGATGAAAACGAATATTGCAGCAAACATCAAACCACATTTCTCGGCAAGGCTGGTCTGCAGTTTTTGGCTGGTTCAACATGGTTCACATGGTTTATATCCAAACACTCCATGTATGGAGATGTATGGAAGATATGCCTACATTGGCCCCCCGAACCCCCTCAATGTAGATAAACAGGCCATAAATGGATGGTCTGGGATGGTATATATATACATACAACTAGCTTGGTATCCAAGTACATCCAAGTACATTTCATCAAAGAAAGCGGCCGACCTGGCAACACACTCGGCACCCCAAACGTTCTGCTTGAGGTTGGCCCCGCTTTCAGCAAATGGCTTGATGGCCTGGGAGCATGGGTCCGAGCAGAAAGAACACATGGGATGGGTACATTTCCTACAACCATCTGCAGCATAGCATTCTATAACCTGCAGTTTATATACAGTAGTTTGTAGACCTCAGCAGCCCCGTGGCCTGTCAGTCCTGTCACCCTCCCTCGGACGTGGGACACTCCCTTGTAGAGGACCACGGCCTTCCAAACTTTCATGACCCTCATGACATCTTGCTGACCCTTTCGCACTCCACGGTACACGACCTGACGAACACATCACAAGTACTAGGTGGGTCAGTCATAGGCCCACTTACTTAGAGGCCAGGTTGCTTGAACGCGGGGTGGCATTCTGATCAACCATGATCAACCTTCTCAGATCGAATTGATCCCCCTTTTTCATTCCCAACCAGCAAAGCTCTCAATGTCACAGTGGATCCGAGTGGATCCTGGACAGCGGGTGATGTGACGTGTCGAAGGGAATTGTGACAAGCAATGATTAAGCAACACCCTTCCCTGAAACACTTGGACTCATAATGACTCATAAATATCAACACACAACGAAGAACCACTATACATTATACATACCTAGGACCCATTTGACCTCTGTTTGATAGGCAAAGACCCATGCTTTGGCTCCAAAACAGTGGTCAATCAGGTTCTAGGTACATATATATACGCGTTTTCCCAACCACCCACTCAGGGTCCCTGAAACGTAAAGTTGTCTTTGGAGCAGGTCAGGAGCTCACCTCATGTCGCCGCATGTTCTCAACATTGGCCTTTCCACGTCGTTCACAGTACATGCGTCCACACACACACTTGTCCGAAATTACCTTGTCCCAACAACGCCCGTCCGACTCCCCGTCCGTCCGGACCAATCGATCCATCTTCCCTCCCTCCATCAGCGCAAAGCCACTGAGATGGCCATGGTATAGCAAGCAATCGCCAAAGGCAGTTGTCCCGCCTTCAGCGCCTCGTTGCCTGCCGTGTGCACGTGAGCACGGATCTCTCAAAAAGGGGCCTTACTTGCACTAGTGACATGGAGACCCAAAAGAACATGGAATCCAGCTCGCCCCAATGGGAACGACTACGAAGTCCGGATCCAAACGGCTGTTTGCCATGATTGGGGGGGTCCCACGCCACCACTGGCTGGCAGAACATGTGCCAACTCAGCACCTTTAGTTCTGTCTTAAACTCTGGGTAAGTGCTGGTAAGTGACGTTGATGCTTAGACCTGCGCCAAACCGTTTGATGAACACCCAACCGTTTGAAGACCTGCGGCAAAGAAAGCCGGAAAGATGCGAAGACCTCTGCTTTCTTTCAGCCAATTCTCAGGGCATCCATGCGAAGAGAAAACCAGGGCACGAATGAAGAGGGCCAGGATTCCAGGATAATAAGCCTTCAAGTTCCCAACTCTTCTTTTCGCTGCTGGCTGTTGGTTGACTGAGGAGAACAATACAAACAAACAAAAAACGATCCCGCCAAATTCGATGCTGGCAGCGGTGACCGCAGGGGGCGACTCGATGCGCGCAAGTAGCGCCTTTGGATTTCTTCAGCTCTGCTTCGGATTGGCGATCGCTGCTGGACTTCCCTGCGGGACGCCGGCGAGGAAGCAGCCGCTCGGAACAGTTCTAAGGGGAAAGTTTGCTGGAGAAGATGGACGAGCAATGTGGTTGGAGAAAGTTGTAGCTCGCTGCCCACCTGTGTTTGGCTGGAGGTTGTCATTTTCGCGCGGTGGCCCCGATCCGAAGCTTCTAAAGCCTCTGCAGTCTTCGGAGGTCATTGATCCACACACACACACCACCTGTCTGACACTGCCGGTTAAGTTGCCAGAGCCATGGCTGTAGGGGTTCTTGAGTGCTATCAAAAGATCTCCGATCTCCAGAGAAATGGAGTTCCGTGCGCACGAGTATAGAGAGTTTCTTACATCAAATAATAAGCCCTTATTCCCTGCAAATCACCATACATCAGGACCTCTTCGTGGGGTCGCTGGCTTTCCAGGATTCAAGTTCAAGCCGACGAGTGCAGCTTGGGGCGCTAGGCGAATGAAGGCGGAGCAAGCTATCCAGTGGCTGGAGAACACTCGGTGCTTAAAACAGCACGGAACACGGCACAATTTCTGCCCCTCTCGCTGGTCAACGAAGGACTACCAGTACCTGTGACAGGTGCCATAGGCACTCTGAATTAGAAAACAATTACACCCCTACAGTCACAACCATCAATCCACCCGCAATAAAGCAACAAAAACGCATGAGAATGAGTTGGAGCAGGGAGTTGCCACGTGTGTCCTCACAATGGAAAACCCATAAAACTCAGTTGATTTAGCTTTTGAAAAAGCAACAGGCCAGCAGTCCCCTGGAATACCAGCAATGAAACGCCACAAAGGGATATTACGGGCATATGTATATATGTATGACGCAAGGAAGATCGATACATAACAACGCGGCCAACGGATGGAACTCATTCTCTCCTTCAGTTGCTGTAGGATGAGGGACATTAACATATGACTGTGACTCCAAAACGAGGTTGACATCCCTTTCTTTCTCAAGGGATCTGTTCCATGCAAAAACGGTCAACTGCCCGGGTTCCCAGGCGCCATGGTGAGCCACATGTCATTCATGTGGGTCCGCAACGGAATCTTCGTGGCGTTGACCGTCGCGGCTGTCGCCTTGCAGAAGCTTGTCAGTGGCTTGGCTCAGGCCTGCCTCGGCGTCCGGGCACCGGGGGATGGTGTCTTCCCCTTCGCGTCCCAAAGTGAAGATCCAGCGGATGACACAACTGTCAGCGCCTGACAAACTAGAAGTGCCTGAGGCAACTTTCCGGAAGCCTATGGCCAGGAGATCCTAGCTTGAGATATATGGACTGCAACAACACCACCTGGGAACTTGAAAAAGGCATCCATATTTGCATTGCATTGAGGGTAATGGAATCATGGTTGGTGTTTCCCATGAATTGGCGTAGCGAACGAGTCACATGCTGCAAAGTCGATCGAGCAGGTCGGTTGATCACGCCTGAGTTGCCTCCCTGGGAACTTTCTTTGTTCTATTCTAATCTATCTATCGGCCCTACATCTGCTCTGCAACCACTCAACGCTGCATGTACCTGCTGCATATAGTGTGTTTGGGCACATGTTCTCTCAGAGTTACAGTTCAATGAACACGGAGCAGCTTGAAAATAATGCTGACACACAAGGCACGATAGAACATCAATTCGAATAATCAATATTGACTAAACATTTAGTCCAGTAGAGAAGAAATAAACAATCAAAGTAAAGTGTAGAAGAAAACACGGCCACTCCTCAACATTGGGGTAGCCAGCAGCTTAAGTAAATCGCTATGATGGTAGAAGAGCATCCAGAACCAAATGCCGCACTGACGTATACAAATCTTCTGATCCTGAAGCAGGAAGAAATGCTCCTATGGACTCCTATGGTGCAAATGTGCCATGTCCCTAGCTTTTGATGAAACGCCCAACGTATCCAACAGACCTGTCAACCCGTCAGCTGCGCGGACCGCACGAGAACCGCTGGGGCCGCCCGCCAAATATCCATCGGTCACGGGGTCATTCTTGACCGCTTGAATGTAGCTGGCCCTGGGGACGATAAGGCAGCAAGCAGTTGAAGGAAATCATCCCCCCAACAAAATGCCCCGGGAGGGAGAGCAGCCACAGCATATACCGAGTTAAGGTGCACAGTGTATTACACAAGTGTAGGAATTGCTTGATGACTCCTACTCCTACAGTAGCATTCCCACTTGCATGGACAAATTCAGAACATTCGGATCCTACTTGACACAGGTTGGGAAGTGTCCAGCCAAGACCTTAACCACCGTAGAAATATATTGGGCAATCCGAAAGAATAGATCCTTGAAAACTACTCCTAACTGTTGATCATGGATACCTCACGAAACCACACGTTTCTTATTGAAATTGGGAAAGCACGTCTTTCCAACAACACACCCAAACACTCCATGGGACTGCCATATATGCCTACATTGACCCCCATGGCACCACCCCAACTGATCGGCATATATGGCAGTCCCATGGAGTGTCTGGGACATGTCTTTCAAATTGGAAACCTCACCAGTTCAGAACCCAAAACACGCATCACCCTCACCCAGCCCGCTCAGCGGGCTTTCTCCGCCAAGTGTCTGAGCATCGGCGTAGCGGCCCAAACTGAGCCTCGCCCGGGCGGTGTCTTGCGGGGGCGGGGAACGGAATCGAGATAATAGAGGCACTGGAAGAGTTACACCACCATGGGTGGGTCCCACCCATGTTTGGGTGGGACCCATGTCTCCAGATCACTGTAGATATTCCAGTTTCATGGATGGTCTGGGATTTAACGACCCCTCAAAGGTGAATAGAATGTTCAATCACCCTCTCATACCACCCTGTTGGGGCCTGGGAATGCTTTTCACCAATGCAACCTAGTCGGGTGGGAAAATTCCAACGTGCAAGCAGTTTGTCTGAGGAGGGCAGCTTAAACATCAATAAGATTCAACATGCATCCTGTACTGTATACTAATTAGATCAAATCCAATTATATAGCATTAACTAATATATAGCTTAGTTGTCTTGGCGCACGTGAGCATAGACTAGAGAAGCCTCCAAACTCCACTTCGATCTCCGCACCATGTCTTTCACCGCCCGCGGATGTTGGACGTTCCAGGTTTTCTCATTCCTGATCGAATGACTTGGGCAGGGCTTCGTGAGCATAGCAGCGCGGGCAGACCGGCGGAAACGGAAAACAGCACCTCTTGCAGAAAATGCCAGGGCCCTGGATAACAACCAAAGTGCTTGATCTAGTTAGTTTAACACGCAACCCAGCACAGGCCCTAATTGTTGTCATCAGCATTGGCAATAGGCCATGCTCAACTCATATTATTTGTAACATGCTTCCGCTGAAGCTTTTGAGGACCTTGGAGCTGCTGCTTTTGACCCGTAACTGACCCGTAACTTCAGTTACCTCCACAATCTGATCTTCTACAGTTACCTACTTTCAGCTTGATTGCTTCCACTGATAAAAGCACGTGCGGCTGCGGGCCGGTCCGGTTGTTAAAAGTATGACAGTCAAGGTCAATTGTATCATTTGCCCCCCCTACTTGCAAGTGGACACGACCCACTTGCAATTGAACATCTTTGGGTGCTCCCTTGCCCCCTCCCCAAAAAGGCTTTGGGTTGCAAACCCACCCATGCTGCTCTGGCCCTGGCTGCGCAGAAACTTTTGGCGCAGTCATGGAGCAATCGCCATTGCTTCCCAACTAAGATGACGAACAAGGACCAGGATATGAGGCACTAATGGTCTGGGATTTGCCGTGACCTCATTTATCTGGACAATTCCAGGAAGTCACTGACATGGGAAGCAAACTCTCTGAACTGACCTTGTAG
>CAXIVM010001685.1:0-26601 GCA_964035705.1 Porites rus | reverse complement strand
TTTTAGGTAGTAATACTGCCTGAATGTTGGGAAGAACACCGCCTTGAGCGATGGTGACACCGGCAGGAGTTTGTTTAATTCTTCGTCATTTCGCACAGCCAACTGGAGGTGACGAGGAATGATTCTTGACTTCTTGTTGTCGCGTGCTGCGTTTCCTGCTAACTCGAGGATCTCAGCACTCAGATACTCAAGTACGGCAGCCAAGTACACGGGAGCACCGCTCCGACGCGTTCAGCGTAGTTGCCTTTACGAAGAAGGCGATGGATGCGACCAACAGGAAATTGTAGTCCTGCCCTGGAAGAACGAGTCTTTGACTTGGTGCCCTGGGCTTTACCTTTTCCTCGTCCGGTCATTTTGTCGACTAACTCGTATATTAAGTTTCAGTTTAAGTTTCAGGAGACTGTTTTCCAAGACATAACTTCGGCCGCCATAATTTATCACGCGCGGACTGCGTTTCGTGGATCAGATTGCACCAATCAAAAGTCTAACATTGGCTCATAAAAAGAAATTCTAGCCTTGCAATTGTTCTCTTTGTGTCGATTGGCGGCACGCTCCATTGTTTACACCGAGAAAAACAAAACACCAATCACCGACGAGAACTTGCGATCCGCATATTAATTGATCCTATTGAATTTGGCAACATAAATAGAAACTGTGATATCCCGAATTAGCAAACTCGATTTCGAAAAGGCAGAGATATCTTTCTTTACCATGGCACCTAAACCGATTGCAGCTAAAAAAGGAGAGAAGAAGAGCGGCGGTAAGGCAAAATCCACGTCGGGCGACAGTACGAAAAAACGGCGATCGAAACGGAAGGAGAGTTATGCGATCTACATCTACAAAGTGTTAAAGCAGGTACATCCTGACACCGGAATCTCCAGCAAAGCAATGGGTATCATGAACTCTTTCGTGAACGATATCTTCGAGCGCATTGCTACAGAATCCTCCCGTCTAGCCCACTACAACAAGAAGTCCACTATCAGCTCCCGCGAGATTCAGACAGCCATCAGACTGCTCCTTCCAGGAGAACTCGCAAAGCACGCAGTCAGTGAGGGTACCAAGGCCGTCACGAAGTACACTAGTAGCAAGTGAAAACCATTCTTCAATACCAGATCTAAACAACGGCTCTTTTAGGAGCCACCAAATGTCAAAAAAAGCAATGATCAACACTCAACACGGTTTCTTAGAGTTTTCAATCGTCATTATAAACCCCGACACTCGCTCGCTCGCACACTTGCTCCCATTAAAACGAACAAATCATTCCTCTATTTCCCCGTTCAACTTTACTTTTTACATAAAAAAAAAAACAACAACAACAACAACAACAA
Source organism: Porites rus (assembly GCA_964035705.1). Lineage (NCBI taxonomy): Eukaryota > Metazoa > Cnidaria > Anthozoa > Scleractinia > Poritidae > Porites > Porites rus. The sequence continues at coordinate 25,273 of CAXIVM010001685.1, read as the reverse complement.
AAAACAGATAAAGGTTTTAAAAGATGATTTTTATGTAAGCAAGGAGAAAAGAAGAAAAAAAAAAGAAACAAATAAACGATTGCTGGGTGACAACACGCACCGAGCCAAACAGTTTCCGCAGGATCTCCTTCCCAGCGCGATGACCACTACACCACGCCAGAGAATCAACTGACGTAATTCGTAAAACAACGTTACTTAAAAGTGTTACAGGCATGAACAGGTCACTTCGGTACTGCACTTGAGAACAAGAGAACGGTTTACCAGGCTGCAAATATATATTTTCCGGGATGTAAGGGTTTTAATACTTCAAATCAGTTAAGCGGGAGGGATTCTGACTATTCAATATTGATGTTTACGGTAGTTTTCATTACCCGGATACCTGATAACCAGTTTCTTGACTAAGGTGCATGTACTGACCACTTCGAATAAAAAGTATTTATCTTATCTGATCTGATCTGATCTGATCTGATCTTATGGAGTGGCTTTTGTTTACTCTTTTAAGGCGTCTCTAAGCCGCGGTTCAAGTAACCTTCTGCTCAACAAAAACGAAATCAGTTTCGGCAAAGGAGAAATAAATACTGTGCTATAGGTGACGGTGACCTAAGGTCAACATACTAGAGGTGATATTGGTGATGACTTTACTTTATTTGGTGGCTCCTAAAGGAGCCGGTAGTTGAATAAGCGGGCGAGTTTTACTTGCCACTGACTTTCTTGTTGACTGTTTTTTTAACCGAGGCTTTGCTTTCTTTCGCTTTCTTAGGCAACGGCTTCTTTGTAGCAGTCTTCTTTGGCACGAGAGGTGTCTTCTTCTTGCTGCTGGAAACTTTCTTACCCGGCGATTTCTTGGTTTTCTCGGCTGGTTTGCGGGCGGTCTTTTCTTTCGCGGCGACCTTCTTTATTTTTGGTTTGTTGGCTGGATCGGCGGTTTTGGTCTTCTTCGCCGGGTCTTTGGTTGCCTTTGCTTTCTGTACTTCTTTGTTGACCTTGAAAGAACCTGAAGCTCCGGACCCTTTGGTGTTGATAAATTGACCACTCTCCACGCCTCTCTTAAGAGCCATTTTAATAAAATGACTTGCTTTGTCTCCCACTTTGAAATGGTTCTTAACGTACTTGTCGACAGCCTGACGCGAGGAACCATTACGATCTTTCAGGGCGTGAAGGGCTTGTATGATCATTTCTGCATACTTAGGGTGTTCGGCCGGCTGTTTAGAAGCTTTCTTCTGGGTGCTTTTGGCAGACATGTCTCGTTATTGTCTCCACAGCGATAGCTAATGTTGGTTACTTGCGCAACTCTTTTCTTAAGTTGTTATAGCGGACCGCAGAGGGATCAGTTACTACTGATCGCGATAGATCTGTAACCTCTAAGACGTTTGCTAAGTTCTTTGAAAATGAGATGGATTGTAAACGTCAACTTAGGAAGACAGGCAGAGAGATTAACTGAACGAATAAGGAGATGTTGGGCGCAATCACTAATTTTTTGGTAAGCTTAGAGATACTAGTACTCTACTGTGTCCTGTGCAGCACTTGTGTTGTGTGTATTATCGCGAAAAACCTGTAACGGCGTAGAGTATGAGAATTATGTCTGTCTCATTTCACTAGTAACTAAAAAAGAAACAAGTAGAGACAAGGTAAGAAGTAGTTTATTGGCCATTAACTTTTATTGTCAGGTGGTGGCTCCTAAAGGAGCCGTTTGTGTTGTGAGATTGTCAGAACCGAGCTGAGCTGTTATGCACGTTCGCCCCGGATCCTACGAGCCAACTGGATATCTTTAGGCATGATGGTGACACGTTTAGCGTGAATGGCGCAAAGGTTGGTGTCCTCGAAAAGACCGACCAGGTAGGCTTCGCTAGCCTCTTGAAGAGCCAGCACGGCTGAGCTTTGAAAGCGCAAGTCGGTCTTGAAATCCTGAGCGATTTCTCGAACAAGACGCTGAAACGGTAACTTGCGAATCAGCAACTCGGTGGACTTCTGATAACGACGGATCTCTCTGAGGGCCACTGTTCCTGGCCTGTAACGGTGCGGTTTTTTCACGCCACCAGTAGCAGGAGCGCTCTTTCGAGCTGCCTTAGTAGCCAGCTGTTTACGAGGCGCTTTTCCTCCGGTGGACTTTCTCGCTGTTTGTTTGGTTCGGGCCATGACTGTGAAACTGATGTTCAGAAGATTAAAGGCTCTATGTGAAAGCTTGGCAATTTTTATGGCCGCGATTTATCAGGAGGCTGTCGCAAGCCGATTGGATATTTAAGAATTTATGTATTTCTGATTGGTTCGGCTTCGGAGACACCCTGCTTTGATTTGCATGCCTTACAATAGACAGTGGGGCGAAAGAAAATTATAATATTCTTTTGTTGTCCTTTTACTAAGAACAAATCTATGTAAACACAAGAAATAATGTTTCCCGAGAGGTCAGATTGAAGGGTATAGATTGAAAAGCAATTTCTGTTCTGCAGTGATTTAACATAGTACGAGACCTGTCCCTTTTTAAACCTTGACGATAATTCAGACAACCGAGAATGTCCGGTCGCGGCAAAGGAGGTAAAGGCTTGGGCAAAGGTGGTGCTAAGCGTCATCGTAAGATTCTACGCGATAATATCCAAGGAATTACCAAGCCAGCGATCCGTCGTCTCGCTCGCCGTGGGGGTGTAAAGCGAATTTCTGGACTGATCTACGAGGAGACACGCGGTGTTCTGAAAGTTTTCCTTGAGAACGTTATCCGCGATGCCGTGACCTACACCGAGCACGCCAAGCGTAAGACCGTTACAGCCATGGACGTAGTATACGCTCTGAAACGACAAGGACGTACTCTGTACGGTTTTGGGGGTTAGAATACACTGTGATCCCTGATCAACACTTAAACCAACGGCTCTTTTAGGAGCCAACAAATGTATGAAAAGCTCTGACCAAATACGTGATAAGAGAATTTGTTTTCATTACGATCATTGCCGAAGGTTTATACACATATGAACAAGACAACATACACCTGAAATCGATTCAGCGCTTTATTTACTGGGTGCGTCCACGCGAGTTTTTTCTTTTTTTGTGACTTTACAGCAGCGCAGTCGTTACTTATAAAGGGAAATTATTTTTTCCCGTCTAGATTAGCCTCATAGCTCTTTGCGGGGCGTACAATACTGTAAAGCTTTTGTCTTTAGTTAGTGAATAAACTGTTGCTGTACGTTGTTGTTGTCGCAGAATTAAGAGAGCAAGCTGGTTTGTGTCGTTACCGACGACGGTTTATAACTGTGTCTGTTTATTTTACGTAAACAGCTTATGTACTGAATGAAATCACGACGATCTCTTGTAATTTTGACGCAAAGAAAACAATATTTCAAGCTCAGTAGTAGCAGCAATGTTTGTTCCCGGTTGCTAGGAATGCGATGAATTGTGTACTCGTTTAAAAAGATCAGAAAGTTGTTCGATTGTCGCTTGGTATGTACCTCGAAGTTCGTATAAAAACCTGTTGGAAACAGCGCGAATGAAACCTGCATAAAAAGCAAACGCAATTTCAACTTTCATGATATAATCACATCAGTCTTTAAATTCATGTTACACCGAGCTAAACTGACCTAAGACTGGTTTCAGTTTCAAGCAATGTTGTGGTTGCTGTTGTTTCTTTCTTACATGCTATAGCCGAAATAACGCTAAATATGCTTTGGTATACGCATTTATGAACAAAACTAGGAACATGGAACCATGCAAAAACAAGTAGAAATAGCAAGTTTCCGCGAGACATAATTATTTGCGGCTAAGTATCCATCCAGTTATTAATCCCAAACTGAGACGGCGAATACTATTTGGGGGGTAGATTACAAATTTATATCGTGATTGGTCATGACTTTATTCTAGACTTGGTGGCTCCTAAAAGAGCCGTTTGTATTTATGGTTGTTGCCGTCGCTTAGTGTTGTTTCTTCTCTGTCTTTTTAGGTAGTAATACTGCCTGAATGTTGGGAAGAACACCGCCTTGAGCGATGGTGACACCGGCAAGGAGTTTGTTTAATTCTTCGTCATTTCGCACAGCCAACTGGAGGTGACGAGGAATGATTCTTGACTTCTTGTTGTCGCGTGCTGCGTTTCCTGCTAACTCGAGGATCTCAGCACTCAGATACTCAAGTACGGCAGCCAAGTACACGGGAGCACCGGCTCCGACGCGTTCAGCGTAGTTGCCTTTACGAAGAAGGCGATGGATGCGACCAACAGGAAATTGTAGTCCTGCCCTGGAAGAACGAGTCTTTGACTTGGTGCCCTGGGCTTTACCTTTTCCTCGTCCGGTCATTTTGTCGACTAACTCGTATATTAAGTTTCAGTTTAAGTTTCAGGAGACTGTTTTCCAAGACATAACTTCGGCCGCCATAATTTATCACGCGCGGACTGCGTTTCGTGGATCAGATTGCACCAATCAAAAGTCTAACATTGGCTCATAAAAAGAAATTCTAGCCTTGCAATTGTTCTCTTTGTGTCGATTGGCGGCACGCTCCATTGTTTACACCGAGAAAAACAAAACACCAATCACCGACGAGAACTTGCGATCCGCATATTAATTGATCCTATTGAATTTGGCAACATAAATAGAAACTGTGATATCCCGAATTAGCAAACTCGATTTCGAAAAGGCAGAGATATCTTTCTTTACCATGGCACCTAAACCGATTGCAGCTAAAAAAGGAGAGAAGAAGAGCGGCGGTAAGGCAAAATCCACGTCGGGCGACAGTACGAAAAAACGGCGATCGAAACGGAAGGAGAGTTATGCGATCTACATCTACAAAGTGTTAAAGCAGGTACATCCTGACACCGGAATCTCCAGCAAAGCAATGGGTATCATGAACTCTTTCGTGAACGATATCTTCGAGCGCATTGCTACAGAATCCTCCCGTCTAGCCCACTACAACAAGAAGTCCACTATCAGCTCCCGCGAGATTCAGACAGCCATCAGACTGCTCCTTCCAGGAGAACTCGCAAAGCACGCAGTCAGTGAGGGTACCAAGGCCGTCACGAAGTACACTAGTAGCAAGTGAAAACCATTCTTCAATACCAGATCTAAACAACGGCTCTTTTAGGAGCCACCAAATGTCAAAAAAAGCAATGATCAACACTCAACACGGTTTCTTAGAGTTTTCAATCGTCATTATAAACCCCGACACTCGCTCGCTCGCACACTTGCTCCCATTAAAACGAACAAATCATTCCTCTATTTCCCCGTTCAACTTTACTTTTTACATAAAAAAAAAACAACAACAACAACAACAACAAAAAACAGATAAAGGTTTTAAAAGATGATTTTTATGTAAGCAAGGAGAAAAGAAGAAAAAAAAAAGAAACAAATAAACGATTGCTGGGTGACAACACGCACCGAGCCAAACAGTTTCCGCAGGATCTCCTTCCCAGCGCGATGACCACTACACCACGCCAGAGAATCAACTGACGTAATTCGTAAAACAACGTTACTTAAAAGTGTTACAGGCATGAACAGGTCACTTCGGTACTGCACTTGAGAACAAGAGAACGGTTTACCAGGCTGCAAATATATATTTTCCGGGATGTAAGGGTTTTAATACTTCAAATCAGTTAAGCGGGAGGGATTCTGACTATTCAATATTGATGTTTACGGTAGTTTTCATTACCCGGATACCTGATAACCAGTTTCTTGACTAAGGTGCATGTACTGACCACTTCGAATAAAAAGTATTTATCTTATCTGATCTGATCTGATCTGATCTGATCTTATGGAGTGGCTTTTGTTTACTCTTTTAAGGCGTCTCTAAGCCGCGGTTCAAGTAACCTTCTGCTCAACAAAAACGAAATCAGTTTCGGCAAAGGAGAAATAAATACTGTGCTATAGGTGACGGTGACCTAAGGTCAACATACTAGAGGTGATATTGGTGATGACTTTACTTTATTTGGTGGCTCCTAAAGGAGCCGGTAGTTGAATAAGCGGGCGAGTTTTACTTGCCACTGACTTTCTTGTTGACTGTTTTTTTAACCGAGGCTTTGCTTTCTTTCGCTTTCTTAGGCAACGGCTTCTTTGTAGCAGTCTTCTTTGGCACGAGAGGTGTCTTCTTCTTGCTGCTGGAAACTTTCTTACCCGGCGATTTCTTGGTTTTCTCGGCTGGTTTGCGGGCGGTCTTTTCTTTCGCGGCGACCTTCTTTATTTTTGGTTTGTTGGCTGGATCGGCGGTTTTGGTCTTCTTCGCCGGGTCTTTGGTTGCCTTTGCTTTCTGTACTTCTTTGTTGACCTTGAAAGAACCTGAAGCTCCGGACCCTTTGGTGTTGATAAATTGACCACTCTCCACGCCTCTCTTAAGAGCCATTTTAATAAAATGACTTGCTTTGTCTCCCACTTTGAAATGGTTCTTAACGTACTTGTCGACAGCCTGACGACGAGGAACCATTACGATCTTTCAGGGCGTGAAGGGCTTGTATGATCATTTCTGCATACTTAGGGTGTTCGGCCGGCTGTTTAGAAGCTTTCTTCTGGGTGCTTTTGGCAGACATGTCTCGTTATTGTCTCCACAGCGATAGCTAATGTTGGTTACTTGCGCAACTCTTTTCTTAAGTTGTTATAGCGGACCGCAGAGGGATCAGTTACTACTGATCGCGATAGATCTGTAACCTCTAAGACGTTTGCTAAGTTCTTTGAAAATGAGATGGATTGTAAACGTCAACTTAGGAAGACAGGCAGAGAGATTAACTGAACGAATAAGGAGATGTTGGGCGCAATCACTAATTTTTTGGTAAGCTTAGAGATACTAGTACTCTACTGTGTCCTGTGCAGCACTTGTGTTGTGTGTATTATCGCGAAAAACCTGTAACGGCGTAGAGTATGAGAATTATGTCTGTCTCATTTCACTAGTAACTAAAAAAGAAACAAGTAGAGACAAGGTAAGAAGTAGTTTATTGGCCATTAACTTTTATTGTCAGGTGGTGGCTCCTAAAGGAGCCGTTTGTGTTGTGAGATTGTCAGAACCGAGCTGAGCTGTTATGCACGTTCGCCCCGGATCCTACGAGCCAACTGGATATCTTTAGGCATGATGGTGACACGTTTAGCGTGAATGGCGCAAAGGTTGGTGTCCTCGAAAAGACCGACCAGGTAGGCTTCGCTAGCCTCTTGAAGAGCCAGCACGGCTGAGCTTTGAAAGCGCAAGTCGGTCTTGAAATCCTGAGCGATTTCTCGAACAAGACGCTGAAACGGTAACTTGCGAATCAGCAACTCGGTGGACTTCTGATAACGACGGATCTCTCTGAGGGCCACTGTTCCTGGCCTGTAACGGTGCGGTTTTTTCACGCCACCAGTAGCAGGAGCGCTCTTTCGAGCTGCCTTAGTAGCCAGCTGTTTACGAGGCGCTTTTCCTCCGGTGGACTTTCTCGCTGTTTGTTTGGTTCGGGCCATGACTGTGAAACTGATGTTCAGAAGATTAAAGGCTCTATGTGAAAGCTTGGCAATTTTTATGGCCGCGATTTATCAGGAGGCTGTCGCAAGCCGATTGGATATTTAAGAATTTATGTATTTCTGATTGGTTCGGCTTCGGAGACACCCTGCTTTGATTTGCATGCCTTACAATAGACAGTGGGGCGAAAGAAAATTATAATATTCTTTTGTTGTCCTTTTACTAAGAACAAATCTATGTAAACACAAGAAATAATGTTTCCCGAGAGGTCAGATTGAAGGGTATAGATTGAAAAGCAATTTCTGTTCTGCAGTGATTTAACATAGTACGAGACCTGTCCCTTTTTAAACCTTGACGATAATTCAGACAACCGAGAATGTCCGGTCGCGGCAAAGGAGGTAAAGGCTTGGGCAAAGGTGGTGCTAAGCGTCATCGTAAGATTCTACGCGATAATATCCAAGGAATTACCAAGCCAGCGATCCGTCGTCTCGCTCGCCGTGGGGGTGTAAAGCGAATTTCTGGACTGATCTACGAGGAGACACGCGGTGTTCTGAAAGTTTTCCTTGAGAACGTTATCCGCGATGCCGTGACCTACACCGAGCACGCCAAGCGTAAGACCGTTACAGCCATGGACGTAGTATACGCTCTGAAACGACAAGGACGTACTCTGTACGGTTTTGGGGGTTAGAATACACTGTGATCCCTGATCAACACTTAAACCAACGGCTCTTTTAGGAGCCAACAAATGTATGAAAAGCTCTGACCAAATACGTGATAAGAGAATTTGTTTTCATTACGATCATTGCCGAAGGTTTATACACATATGAACAAGACAACATACACCTGAAATCGATTCAGCGCTTTATTTACTGGGTGCGTCCACGCGAGTTTTTTCTTTTTTTGTGACTTTACAGCAGCGCAGTCGTTACTTATAAAGGGAAATTATTTTTTCCCGTCTAGATTAGCCTCATAGCTCTTTGCGGGGCGTACAATACTGTAAAGCTTTTGTCTTTAGTTAGTGAATAAACTGTTGCTGTACGTTGTTATTGTCGCAGAATTAAGAGAGCAAGCTGGTTTGTGTCGTTACCGACGACGGTTTATAACTGTGTCTGTTTATTTTACGTAAACAGCTTATGTACTGAATGAAATCACGACGATCTCTTGTAATTTTGACGCAAAAGAAAACAATATTTCAAGCTCAGTAGTAGCAGCAATGTTTGTTCCCGGTTGCTAGGAATGCGATGAATTGTGTACTCGTTTAAAAAGATCAGAAAGTTGTTCGATTGTCGCTTGGTATGTACCTCGAAGTTCGTATAAAACCTGTTGGAAACAGCGCGAATGAAACCTGCATAAAAAGCAAACGCAATTTCAACTTTCATGATATAATCACATCAGTCTTTAAATTCATGTTACACCGAGCTAAACTGACCTAAGACTGGTTTCAGTTTCAAGCAATGTTGTGGTTGCTGTTGTTTCTTTCTTACATGCTATAGCCGAAATAACGCTAAATATGCTTTGGTATACGCATTTATGAACAAAACTAGGAACATGGAACCATGCAAAAACAAGTAGAAATAGCAAGTTTCCGCGAGACATAATTATTTGCGGCTAAGTATCCATCCAGTTATTAATCCCAAACTGAGACGGCGAATACTATTTGGGGGGTAGATTACAAATTTATATCGTGATTGGTCATGACTTTATTCTAGACTTGGTGGCTCCTAAAAGAGCCGTTTGTATTTATGGTTGTTGCCGTCGCTTAGTGTTGTTTCTTCTCTGTCTTTTTAGGTAGTAATACTGCCTGAATGTTGGGAAGAACACCGCCTTGAGCGATGGTGACACCGGCAAGGAGTTTGTTTAATTCTTCGTCATTTCGCACAGCCAACTGGAGGTGACGAGGAATGATTCTTGACTTCTTGTTGTCGCGTGCTGCGTTTCCTGCTAACTCGAGGATCTCAGCACTCAGATACTCAAGTACGGCAGCCAAGTACACGGGAGCACCGGCTCCGACGCGTTCAGCGTAGTTGCCTTTACGAAGAAGGCGATGGATGCGACCAACAGGAAATTGTAGTCCTGCCCTGGAAGAACGAGTCTTTGACTTGGTGCCCTGGGCTTTACCTTTTCCTCGTCCGGTCATTTTGTCGACTAACTCGTATATTAAGTTTCAGTTTAAGTTTCAGGAGACTGTTTTCCAAGACATAACTTCGGCCGCCATAATTTATCACGCGCGGACTGCGTTTCGTGGATCAGATTGCACCAATCAAAAGTCTAACATTGGCTCATAAAAAGAAATTCTAGCCTTGCAATTGTTCTCTTTGTGTCGATTGGCGGCACGCTCCATTGTTTACACCGAGAAAAACAAAACACCAATCACCGACGAGAACTTGCGATCCGCATATTAATTGATCCTATTGAATTTGGCAACATAAATAGAAACTGTGATATCCCGAATTAGCAAACTCGATTTCGAAAAGGCAGAGATATCTTTCTTTACCATGGCACCTAAACCGATTGCAGCTAAAAAAGGAGAGAAGAAGAGCGGCGGTAAGGCAAAATCCACGTCGGGCGACAGTACGAAAAAACGGCGATCGAAACGGAAGGAGAGTTATGCGATCTACATCTACAAAGTGTTAAAGCAGGTACATCCTGACACCGGAATCTCCAGCAAAGCAATGGGTATCATGAACTCTTTCGTGAACGATATCTTCGAGCGCATTGCTACAGAATCCTCCCGTCTAGCCCACTACAACAAGAAGTCCACTATCAGCTCCCGCGAGATTCAGACAGCCATCAGACTGCTCCTTCCAGGAGAACTCGCAAAGCACGCAGTCAGTGAGGGTACCAAGGCCGTCACGAAGTACACTAGTAGCAAGTGAAAACCATTCTTCAATACCAGATCTAAACAACGGCTCTTTTAGGAGCCACCAAATGTCAAAAAAAGCAATGATCAACACTCAACACGGTTTCTTAGAGTTTTCAATCGTCATTATAAACCCCGACACTCGCTCGCTCGCACACTTGCTCCCATTAAAACGAACAAATCATTCCTCTATTTCCCCGTTCAACTTTACTTTTTACATAAAAAAAAAAAACACAACAACAACAACAACAAAAAACAGATAAAGGTTTTAAAAGATGATTTTTATGTAAGCAAGGAGAAAAGAAGAAAAAAAAAAGAAACAAATAAACGATTGCTGGGTGACAACACGCACCGAGCCAAACAGTTTCCGCAGGATCTCCTTCCCAGCGCGATGACCACTACACCACGCCAGAGAATCAACTGACAATTCGTAAAACAACGTTACTTAAAAGTGTTACAGGCATGAACAGGTCACTTCGGTACTGCACTTGAGAACAAGAGAACGGTTTACCAGGCTGCAAATATATATTTTCCGGGATGTAAGGGTTTTAATACTTCAAATCAGTTAAGCGGGAGGGATTCTGACTATTCAATATTGATGTTTACGGTAGTTTTCATTACCCGGGTACCTGATAACCAGTTTCTTGACTAAGGTGCATGTACTGACCACTTCGAAGAAAAAGTATTTATCTTATCTGATCTGATCTGATCTGATCTGATCTTATGGAGTGGCTTTTGTTTACTCTTTTAAGGCGTCTCTAAGCCGCGGTTCAAGTAACCTTCTGCTCAACAAAAACGAAATCAGTTTCGGCAAAGGAGAAATAAATACTGTGCTATAGGTGACGGTGACCTAAGGTCAACATACTAGAGGTGATATTGGTGATGACTTTACTTTATTTGGTGGCTCCTAAAGGAGCCGGTAGTTGAATAAGCGGGCGAGTTTTACTTGCCACTGACTTTCTTGTTGACTGTTTTTTTAACCGAGGCTTTGCTTTCTTTCGCTTTCTTAGGCAACGGCTTCTTTGTAGCAGTCTTCTTTGGCACGAGAGGTGTCTTCTTCTTGCTGCTGGAAACTTTCTTACCCGGCGATTTCTTGGTTTTCTCGGCTGGTTTGCGGGCGGTCTTTTCTTTCGCGGCGACCTTCTTTATTTTTGGTTTGTTGGCTGGATCGGCGGTTTTGGTCTTCTTCGCCGGGTCTTTGGTTGCCTTTGCTTTCTGTACTTCTTTGTTGACCTTGAAAGAACCTGAAGCTCCGGACCCTTTGGTGTTGATAAATTGACCACTCTCCACGCCTCTCTTAAGAGCCATTTTAATAAAATGACTTGCTTTGTCTCCCACTTTGAAATGGTTCTTAACGTACTTGTCGACAGCCTGACGCGAGGAACCATTACGATCTTTCAGGGCGTGAAGGGCTTGTATGATCATTTCTGCATACTTAGGGTGTTCGGCCGGCTGTTTAGAAGCTTTCTTCTGGGTGCTTTTGGCAGACATGTCTCGTTATAGTCTCCACAGCGATAGCTAATGTTGGTTACTTGCGCAACTCTTTTCTTAAGTTGTTATAGCGGACCGCAGAGGGATCAGTTACTACTGATCGCGATAGATCTGTAACCTCTAAGACGTTTGCTAAGTTCTTTGAAAATGAGATGGATTGTAAACGTCAACTTAGGAAGACAGGCAGAGAGATTAACTGAACGAATAAGGAGATGTTGGGCGCAATCACTAATTTTTTGGTAAGCTTAGAGATACTAGTACTCTACTGTGTCCTGTGCAGCACTTGTGTTGTGTGTATTATCGCGAAAAACCTGTAACGGCGTAGAGTATGAGAATTATGTCTGTCTCATTTCACTAGTAGCTAAAAAAGAAACAAGTAGAGACAAGGTAAGAAGTAGTTTATTGGCCATTAACTTTTATTGTCAGGTGGTGGCTCCTAAAGGAGCCGTTTGTAATGTGAGATTGTCAGAACCGAGCTGAGCTGTTATGCACGTTCGCCCCGGATCCTACGAGCCAACTGGATATCTTTAGGCATGATGGTGACACGTTTAGCGTGAATGGCGCAAAGGTTGGTGTCCTCGAAAAGACCGACCAGGTAGGCTTCGCTAGCCTCTTGAAGAGCCAGCACGGCTGAGCTTTGAAAGCGCAAGTCGGTCTTGAAATCCTGAGCGATTTCTCGAACAAGACGCTGAAACGGTAACTTGCGAATCAGCAACTCGGTGGACTTCTGATAACGACGGATCTCTCTGAGGGCCACTGTTCCTGGCCTGTAACGGTGCGGTTTTTTCACGCCACCAGTAGCAGGAGCGCTCTTTCGAGCTGCCTTAGTAGCCAGCTGTTTACGAGGCGCTTTTCCTCCGGTGGACTTTCTCGCTGTTTGCTTGGTTCGGGCCATGACTGTGAAACTGATGTTCAGAAGATTAAAGGCTCTATGTGAAAGCTTGGCAATTTTTATGGCCGCGATTTATCAGGAGGCTGTCGCAAGCCGATTGGATATTTAAGAATTTATGTATTTCTGATTGGTTCGGCTTCGGAGACACCCTGCTTTGATTTGCATGCCTTACAATAGACAGTGGGGCGAAAGAAAATTATAATATTCTTTTGTTGTCCTTTTACTAAGAACAAATCTATGTAAACACAAGAAATAATGTTTCCCGAGAGGTCAGATTGAAGGGTATAGATTGAAAAGTAATTTCTGTTCTGCAGTGATTTAACATAGTACGAGACCTGTCCCTTTTTAAACCTTGACGATAATTCAGACAACCGAGAATGTCCGGTCGCGGCAAAGGAGGTAAAGGCTTGGGCAAAGGTGGTGCTAAGCGTCATCGTAAGATTCTACGCGATAATATCCAAGGAATTACCAAGCCAGCGATCCGTCGTCTCGCTCGCCGTGGGGGTGTAAAGCGAATTTCTGGACTGATCTACGAGGAGACACGCGGTGTTCTGAAAGTTTTCCTTGAGAACGTTATCCGCGATGCCGTGACCTACACCGAGCACGCCAAGCGTAAGACCGTTACAGCCATGGACGTAGTATACGCTCTGAAACGACAAGGACGTACTCTGTACGGTTTTGGGGGTTAGAATACACTGTGATCCCTGATCAACACTTAAACCAACGGCTCTTTTAGGAGCCAACAAATGTATGAAAAGCTCTGACCAAATACGTGATAAGAGAATTTGTTTTCATTACGATCATTGCCGAAGGTTTATACACATATGAACAAGACAACATACACCTGAAATCGATTCAGCGCTTTATTTACTGGGTGCGTCCACGCGAGTTTTTTCTTTTTTTGTGACTTTACAGCAGCGCAGTCGTTACTTATAAAGGGAAATTATTTTTTCCCGTCTAGATTAGCCTCATAGCTCTTTGCGGGGCATACAATACTGTAAAGCTTTTGTCTTTAGTTAGTGAATAAACTGTTGCTGTACGTTGTTGTTGTCGCAGAATTAAGAGAGCGAGCTGGTTTGTGTCGTTACCGACGACGGTTTATAACTGTGTCTGTTTATTTTACGTAAACAGCTTATGTACTGAATGAAATCACGACGATCTCTTGTAATTTTGACGCAAAGAAAACAATATTTCAAGCTCAGTAGTAGCAGCAATGTTTGTTCCCGGTTGGTAGGAATGCGATTAATTGTGTACTCGTTTAAAAAGATCAGAAAGTTGTTCGATTGTCGCTTGGTATGTACCTCGAAGTTCGTATAAAAACCTGTTGGAAACAGCGCGAATGAAACCTGCATAAAAAGCAAACGCAATTTCAACTTTCATGATATAATCACATCAGTCTTTAAATTCATGTTACACCGAGCTAAACTGACCTAAGACTGGTTTCAGTTTCAAGCAATGTTGTGGTTGCTGTTGTTTCTTTCTTACATGCTATAGCCGAAATAACGCTAAATATGCTTTGGTATACGCATTTATGAACAAAACTAGGAACATGGAACCATGCAAAAACAAGTAGAAATAGCAAGTTTCCGCGAGACATAATTATTTGCGGCTAAGTATCCATCCAGTTATTAATCCCAAACTGAGACGGCGAATACTATTTGGGGGGTAGATTACAAATTTATATCGTGATTGGTCATGACTTTATTCTAGACTTGGTGGCTCCTAAAAGAGCCGTTTGTATTTATGGTTGTTGCCGTCGCTTAGTGTTGTTTCTTCTCTGTCTTTTTAGGTAGTAATACTGCCTGAATGTTGGGAAGAACACCGCCTTGAGCGATGGTGACACCGGCAAGGAGTTTGTTTAATTCTTCGTCATTTCGCACAGCCAGCTGGAGGTGACGAGGAATGATTCTTGACTTCTTGTTGTCGCGTGCTGCGTTTCCTGCTAACTCGAGGATCTCAGCACTCAGATACTCAAGTACGGCAGCCAAGTACACGGGAGCACCGGCTCCGACGCGTTCAGCGTAGTTGCCTTTACGAAGAAGGCGATGGATGCGACCAACAGGAAATTGTAGTCCTGCCCTGGAAGAACGAGTCTTTGACTTGGTGCCCTGGGCTTTACCTTTTCCTCGTCCGGTCATTTTGTCGACTAACTCGTATATTAAGTTTCAGTTTAAGTTTCAGGAGACTGTTTTCCAAGACATAACTTCGGCCGCCATAATTTATCACGCGCGGACTGCGTTTCGTGGATCAGATTGCACCAATCAAAAGTCTAACATTGGCTCATAAAAAGAAATTCTAGCCTTGCAATTGTTCTCTTTGTGTCGATTGGCGGCACGCTCCATTGTTTACACCGAGAAAAACAAAACACCAATCACCGACGAGAACTTGCGATCCGCATATTAATTGATCCTATTGAATTTGGCAACATAAATAGAAACTGTGATATCCCGAATTAGCAAACTCGATTTCGAAAAGGCAGAGATATCTTTCTTTACCATGGCACCTAAACCGATTGCAGCTAAAAAAGGAGAGAAGAAGAGCGGCGGTAAGGCAAAATCCACGTCGGGCGACAGTACGAAAAAACGGCGATCGAAACGGAAGGAGAGTTATGCGATCTACATCTACAAAGTGTTAAAGCAGGTACATCCTGACACCGGAATCTCCAGCAAAGCAATGGGTATCATGAACTCTTTCGTGAACGATATCTTCGAGCGCATTGCTACAGAATCCTCCCGTCTAGCCCACTACAACAAGAAGTCCACTATCAGCTCCCGCGAGATTCAGACAGCCATCAGACTGCTCCTTCCAGGAGAACTCGCAAAGCACGCAGTCAGTGAGGGTACCAAGGCCGTCACGAAGTACACTAGTAGCAAGTGAAAACCATTCTTCAATACCAGATCTAAACAACGGCTCTTTTAGGAGCCACCAAATGTCAAAAAAAGCAATGATCAACACTCAACACGGTTTCTTAGAGTTTTCAATCGTCATTATAAACCCCGACACTCGCTCGCTCGCACACTTGCTCCCATTAAAACGAACAAATCATTCCTCTATTTCCCCGTTCAACTTTACTTTTTACATAAAAAAAAAAAACAACAACAACAACAACAAAAAACAGATAAAGGTTTTAAAAGATGATTTTTATGTAAGCAAGGAGAGAAAGAAGAAAAAAAAAAGAAACAAATAAACGATTGCTGGGTGACAACACGCACCGAGCCAAACAGTTTCCGCAGGATCTCCTTCCCAGCGCGATGACCACTACACCACGCCAGAGAATCAACTGACGTAATTCGTAAAACAACGTTACTTAAAAGTGTTACAGGCATGAACAGGTCACTTCGGTACTGCACTTGAGAACAAGAGAACGGTTTACCAGGCTGCAAATATATATTTTCCGGGATGTAAGGGTTTTAATACTTCAAATCAGTTAAGCGGGAGGGATTCTGACTATTCAATATTGATGTTTACGGTAGTTTTCATTACCCGGGTACCTGATAACCAGTTTCTTGACTAAGGTGCATGTACTGACCACTTCGAAGAAAAAGTATTTATCTTATCTGATCTGATCTGATCTGATCTGATCTTATGGAGTGGCTTTTGTTTACTCTTTTAAGGCGTCTCTAAGCCGCGGTTCAAGTAACCTTCTGCTCAACAAAAACGAAATCAGTTTCGGCAAAGGAGAAATAAATACTGTGCTATAGGTGACGGTGACCTAAGGTCAACATACTAGAGGTGATATTGGTGATGACTTTACTTTATTTGGTGGCTCCTAAAGGAGCCGGTAGTTGAATAAGCGGGCGAGTTTTACTTGCCACTGACTTTCTTGTTGACTGTTTTTTTAACCGAGGCTTTGCTTTCTTTCGCTTTCTTAGGCAACGGCTTCTTTGTAGCAGTCTTCTTTGGCACGAGAGGTGTCTTCTTCTTGCTGCTGGAAACTTTCTTACCCGGCGATTTCTTGGTTTTCTCGGCTGGTTTGCGGGCGGTCTTTTCTTTCGCGGCGACCTTCTTTATTTTTGGTTTGTTGGCTGGATCGGCGGTTTTGGTCTTCTTCGCCGGGTCTTTGGTTGCCTTTGCTTTCTGTACTTCTTTGTTGACCTTGAAAGAACCTGAAGCTCCGGACCCTTTGGTGTTGATAAATTGACCACTCTCCACGCCTCTCTTAAGAGCCATTTTAATAAAATGACTTGCTTTGTCTCCCACTTTGAAATGGTTCTTAACGTACTTGTCGACAGCCTGACGCGAGGAACCATTACGATCTTTCAGGGCGTGAAGGGCTTGTATGATCATTTCTGCATACTTAGGGTGTTCGGCCGGCTGTTTAGAAGCTTTCTTCTGGGTGCTTTTGGCAGACATGTCTCGTTATTGTCTCCACAGCGATAGCTAATGTTGGTTACTTGCGCAACTCTTTTCTTAAGTTGTTATAGCGGACCGCAGAGGGATCAGTTACTACTGATCGCGATAGATCTGTAACCTCTAAGACGTTTGCTAAGTTCTTTGAAAATGAGATGGATTGTAAACGTCAACTTAGGAAGACAGGCAGAGAGATTAACTGAACGAATAAGGAGATGTTGGGCGCAATCACTAATTTTTTGGTAAGCTTAGAGATACTAGTACTCTACTGTGTCCTGTGCAGCACTTGTGTTGTGTGTATTATCGCGAAAAACCTGTAACGGCGTAGAGTATGAGAATTATGTCTGTCTCATTTCACTAGTAACTAAAAAAGAAACAAGTAGAGACAAGGTAAGAAGTAGTTTATTGGCCATTAACTTTTATTGTCAGGTGGTGGCTCCTAAAGGAGCCGTTTGTGTTGTGAGATTGTCAGAACCGAGCTGAGCTGTTATGCACGTTCGCCCCGGATCCTACGAGCCAACTGGATATCTTTAGGCATGATGGTGACACGTTTAGCGTGAATGGCGCAAAGGTTGGTGTCCTCGAAAAGACCGACCAGGTAGGCTTCGCTAGCCTCTTGAAGAGCCAGCACGGCTGAGCTTTGAAAGCGCAAGTCGGTCTTGAAATCCTGAGCGATTTCTCGAACAAGACGCTGAAACGGTAACTTGCGAATCAGCAACTCGGTGGACTTCTGATAACGACGGATCTCTCTGAGGGCCACTGTTCCTGGCCTGTAACGGTGCGGTTTTTTCACGCCACCAGTAGCAGGAGCGCTCTTTCGAGCTGCCTTAGTAGCCAGCTGTTTACGAGGCGCTTTTCCTCCGGTGGACTTTCTCGCTGTTTGTTTGGTTCGGGCCATGACTGTGAAACTGATGTTCAGAAGATTAAAGGCTCTATGTGAAAGCTTGGCAATTTTTATGGCCGCGATTTATCAGGAGGCTGTCGCAAGCCGATTGGATATTTAAGAATTTATGTATTTCTGATTGGTTCGGCTTCGGAGACACCCTGCTTTGATTTGCATGCCTTACAATAGACAGTGGGGCGAAAGAAAATTATAATATTCTTTTGTTGTCCTTTTACTAAGAACAAATCTATGTAAACACAAGAAATAATGTTTCCCGAGAGGTCAGATTGAAGGGTATAGATTGAAAAGCAATTTCTGTTCTGCAGTGATTTAACATAGTACGAGACCTGTCCCTTTTTAAACCTTGACGATAATTCAGACAACCGAGAATGTCCGGTCGCGGCAAAGGAGGTAAAGGCTTGGGCAAAGGTGGTGCTAAGCGTCATCGTAAGATTCTACGCGATAATATCCAAGGAATTACCAAGCCAGCGATCCGTCGTCTCGCTCGCCGTGGGGGTGTAAAGCGAATTTCTGGACTGATCTACGAGGAGACACGCGGTGTTCTGAAAGTTTTCCTTGAGAACGTTATCCGCGATGCCGTGACCTACACCGAGCACGCCAAGCGTAAGACCGTTACAGCCATGGACGTAGTATACGCTCTGAAACGACAAGGACGTACTCTGTACGGTTTTGGGGGTTAGAATACACTGTGATCCCTGATCAACACTTAAACCAACGGCTCTTTTAGGAGCCAACAAATGTATGAAAAGCTCTGACCAAATACGTGATAAGAGAATTTGTTTTCATTACGATCATTGCCGAAGGTTTATACACATATGAACAAGACAACATACACCTGAAATCGATTCAGCGCTTTATTTACTGGGTGCGTCCACGCGAGTTTTTTCTTTTTTTGTGACTTTACAGCAGCGCAGTCGTTACTTATAAAGGGAAATTATTTTTTCCCGTCTAGATTAGCCTCATAGCTCTTTGCGGGGCGTACAATACTGTAAAGCTTTTGTCTTTAGTTAGTGAATAAACTGTTGCTGTACGTTGTTGTTGTCGCAGAATTAAGAGAGCAAGCTGGTTTGTGTCGTTACCGACGACGGTTTATAACTGTGTCTGTTTATTTTACGTAAACAGCTTATGTACTGAATGAAATCACGACGATCTCTTGTAATTTTGACGCAAAGAAAACAATATTTCAAGCTCAGTAGTAGCAGCAATGTTTGTTCCCGGTTGCTAGGAATGCGATGAATTGTGTACTCGTTTAAAAAGATCAGAAAGTTGTTCGATTGTCGCTTGGTATGTACCTCGAAGTTCGTATAAAAACCTGTTGGAAACAGCGCGAATGAAACCTGCATAAAAAGCAAACGCAATTTCAACTTTCATGATATAATCACATCAGTCTTTAAATTCATGTTACACCGAGCTAAACTGACCTAAGACTGGTTTCAGTTTCAAGCAATGTTGTGGTTGCTGTTGTTTCTTTCTTACATGCTATAGCCGAAATAACGCTAAATATGCTTTGGTATACGCATTTATGAACAAAACTAGGAACATGGAACCATGCAAAAACAAGTAGAAATAGCAAGTTTCCGCGAGACATAATTATTTGCGGCTAAGTATCCATCCAGTTATTAATCCCAAACTGAGACGGCGAATACTATTTGGGGGGTAGATTACAAATTTATATCGTGATTGGTCATGACTTTATTCTAGACTTGGTGGCTCCTAAAAGAGCCGTTTGTATTTATGGTTGTTGCCGTCGCTTAGTGTTGTTTCTTCTCTGTCTTTTTAGGTAGTAATACTGCCTGAATGTTGGGAAGAACACCGCCTTGAGCGATGGTGACACCGGCAAGGAGTTTGTTTAATTCTTCGTCATTTCGCACAGCCAACTGGAGGTGACGAGGAATGATTCTTGACTTCTTGTTGTCGCGTGCTGCGTTTCCTGCTAACTCGAGGATCTCAGCACTCAGATACTCAAGTACGGCAGCCAAGTACACGGGAGCACCGGCTCCGACGCGTTCAGCGTAGTTGCCTTTACGAAGAAGGCGATGGATGCGACCAACAGGAAATTGTAGTCCTGCCCTGGAAGAACGAGTCTTTGACTTGGTGCCCTGGGCTTTACCTTTTCCTCGTCCGGTCATTTTGTCGACTAACTCGTATATTAAGTTTCAGTTTAAGTTTCAGGAGACTGTTTTCCAAGACATAACTTCGGCCGCCATAATTTATCACGCGCGGACTGCGTTTCGTGGATCAGATTGCACCAATCAAAAGTCTAACATTGGCTCATAAAAAGAAATTCTAGCCTTGCAATTGTTCTCTTTGTGTCGATTGGCGGCACGCTCCATTGTTTACACCGAGAAAAACAAAACACCAATCACCGACGAGAACTTGCGATCCGCATATTAATTGATCCTATTGAATTTGGCAACATAAATAGAAACTGTGATATCCCGAATTAGCAAACTCGATTTCGAAAAGGCAGAGATATCTTTCTTTACCATGGCACCTAAACCGATTGCAGCTAAAAAAGGAGAGAAGAAGAGCGGCGGTAAGGCAAAATCCACGTCGGGCGACAGTACGAAAAAACGGCGATCGAAACGGAAGGAGAGTTATGCGATCTACATCTACAAAGTGTTAAAGCAGGTACATCCTGACACCGGAATCTCCAGCAAAGCAATGGGTATCATGAACTCTTTCGTGAACGATATCTTCGAGCGCATTGCTACAGAATCCTCCCGTCTAGCCCACTACAACAAGAAGTCCACTATCAGCTCCCGCGAGATTCAGACAGCCATCAGACTGCTCCTTCCAGGAGAACTCGCAAAGCACGCAGTCAGTGAGGGTACCAAGGCCGTCACGAAGTACACTAGTAGCAAGTGAAAACCATTCTTCAATACCAGATCTAAACAACGGCTCTTTTAGGAGCCACCAAATGTCAAAAAAAGCAATGATCAACACTCAACACGGTTTCTTAGAGTTTTCAATCGTCATTATAAACCCCGACACTCGCTCGCTCGCACACTTGCTCCCATTAAAACGAACAAATCATTCCTCTATTTCCCCGTTCAACTTTACTTTTTACATAAAAAAAAAAAACAACAACAACAACAACAACAAAAAACAGATAAAGGTTTTAAAAGATGATTTTTATGTAAGCAAGGAGAAAAGAAGAAAAAAAAAAGAAACAAATAAACGATTGCTGGGTGACAACACGCACCGAGCCAAACAGTTTCCGCAGGATCTCCTTCCCAGCGCGATGACCACTACACCACGCCAGAGAATCAACTGACGTAATTCGTAAAACAACGTTACTTAAAAGTGTTACAGGCATGAACAGGTCACTTCGGTACTGCACTTGAGAACAAGAGAACGGTTTACCAGGCTGCAAATATATATTTTCCGGGATGTAAGGGTTTTAATACTTCAAATCAGTTAAGCGGGAGGGATTCTGACTATTCAATATTGATGTTTACGGTAGTTTTCATTACCCGGATACCTGATAACCAGTTTCTTGACTAAGGTGCATGTACTGACCACTTCGAATAAAAAGTATTTATCTTATCTGATCTGATCTGATCTGATCTGATCTTATGGAGTGGCTTTTGTTTACTCTTTTAAGGCGTCTCTAAGCCGCGGTTCAAGTAACCTTCTGCTCAACAAAAACGAAATCAGTTTCGGCAAAGGAGAAATAAATACTGTGCTATAGGTGACGGTGACCTAAGGTCAACATACTAGAGGTGATATTGGTGATGACTTTACTTTATTTGGTGGCTCCTAAAGGAGCCGGTAGTTGAATAAGCGGGCGAGTTTTACTTGCCACTGACTTTCTTGTTGACTGTTTTTTTAACCGAGGCTTTGCTTTCTTTCGCTTTCTTAGGCAACGGCTTCTTTGTAGCAGTCTTCTTTGGCACGAGAGGTGTCTTCTTCTTGCTGCTGGAAACTTTCTTACCCGGCGATTTCTTGGTTTTCTCGGCTGGTTTGCGGGCGGTCTTTTCTTTCGCGGCGACCTTCTTTATTTTTGGTTTGTTGGCTGGATCGGCGGTTTTGGTCTTCTTCGCCGGGTCTTTGGTTGCCTTTGCTTTCTGTACTTCTTTGTTGACCTTGAAAGAACCTGAAGCTCCGGACCCTTTGGTGTTGATAAATTGACCACTCTCCACGCCTCTCTTAAGAGCCATTTTAATAAAATGACTTGCTTTGTCTCCCACTTTGAAATGGTTCTTAACGTACTTGTCGACAGCCTGACGCGAGGAACCATTACGATCTTTCAGGGCGTGAAGGGCTTGTATGATCATTTCTGCATACTTAGGGTGTTCGGCCGGCTGTTTAGAAGCTTTCTTCTGGGTGCTTTTGGCAGACATGTCTCGTTATTGTCTCCACAGCGATAGCTAATGTTGGTTACTTGCGCAACTCTTTTCTTAAGTTGTTATAGCGGACCGCAGAGGGATCAGTTACTACTGATCGCGATAGATCTGTAACCTCTAAGACGTTTGCTAAGTTCTTTGAAAATGAGATGGATTGTAAACGTCAACTTAGGAAGACAGGCAGAGAGATTAACTGAACGAATAAGGAGATGTTGGGCGCAATCACTAATTTTTTGGTAAGCTTAGAGATACTAGTACTCTACTGTGTCCTGTGCAGCACTTGTGTTGTGTGTATTATCGCGAAAAACCTGTAACGGCGTAGAGTATGAGAATTATGTCTGTCTCATTTCACTAGTAACTAAAAAAGAAACAAGTAGAGACAAGGTAAGAAGTAGTTTATTGGCCATTAACTTTTATTGTCAGGTGGTGGCTCCTAAAGGAGCCGTTTGTGTTGTGAGATTGTCAGAACCGAGCTGAGCTGTTATGCACGTTCGCCCCGGATCCTACGAGCCAACTGGATATCTTTAGGCATGATGGTGACACGTTTAGCGTGAATGGCGCAAAGGTTGGTGTCCTCGAAAAGACCGACCAGGTAGGCTTCGCTAGCCTCTTGAAGAGCCAGCACGGCTGAGCTTTGAAAGCGCAAGTCGGTCTTGAAATCCTGAGCGATTTCTCGAACAAGACGCTGAAACGGTAACTTGCGAATCAGCAACTCGGTGGACTTCTGATAACGACGGATCTCTCTGAGGGCCACTGTTCCTGGCCTGTAACGGTGCGGTTTTTTCACGCCACCAGTAGCAGGAGCGCTCTTTCGAGCTGCCTTAGTAGCCAGCTGTTTACGAGGCGCTTTTCCTCCGGTGGACTTTCTCGCTGTTTGTTTGGTTCGGGCCATGACTGTGAAACTGATGTTCAGAAGATTAAAGGCTCTATGTGAAAGCTTGGCAATTTTTATGGCCGCGATTTATCAGGAGGCTGTCGCAAGCCGATTGGATATTTAAGAATTTATGTATTTCTGATTGGTTCGGCTTCGGAGACACCCTGCTTTGATTTGCATGCCTTACAATAGACAGTGGGGCGAAAGAAAATTATAATATTCTTTTGTTGTCCTTTTACTAAGAACAAATCTATGTAAACACAAGAAATAATGTTTCCCGAGAGGTCAGATTGAAGGGTATAGATTGAAAAGCAATTTCTGTTCTGCAGTGATTTAACATAGTACGAGACCTGTCCCTTTTTAAACCTTGACGATAATTCAGACAACCGAGAATGTCCGGTCGCGGCAAAGGAGGTAAAGGCTTGGGCAAAGGTGGTGCTAAGCGTCATCGTAAGATTCTACGCGATAATATCCAAGGAATTACCAAGCCAGCGATCCGTCGTCTCGCTCGCCGTGGGGGTGTAAAGCGAATTTCTGGACTGATCTACGAGGAGACACGCGGTGTTCTGAAAGTTTTCCTTGAGAACGTTATCCGCGATGCCGTGACCTACACCGAGCACGCCAAGCGTAAGACCGTTACAGCCATGGACGTAGTATACGCTCTGAAACGACAAGGACGTACTCTGTACGGTTTTGGGGGTTAGAATACACTGTGATCCCTGATCAACACTTAAACCAACGGCTCTTTTAGGAGCCAACAAATGTATGAAAAGCTCTGACCAAATACGTGATAAGAGAATTTGTTTTCATTACGATCATTGCCGAAGGTTTATACACATATGAACAAGACAACATACACCTGAAATCGATTCAGCGCTTTATTTACTGGGTGCGTCCACGCGAGTTTTTTCTTTTTTTGTGACTTTACAGCAGCGCAGTCGTTACTTATAAAGGGAAATTATTTTTTCCCGTCTAGATTAGCCTCATAGCTCTTTGCGGGGCGTACAATACTGTAAAGCTTTTGTCTTTAGTTAGTGAATAAACTGTTGCTGTACGTTGTTGTTGTCGCAGAATTAAGAGAGCAAGCTGGTTTGTGTCGTTACCGACGACGGTTTATAACTGTGTCTGTTTATTTTACGTAAACAGCTTATGTACTGAATGAAATCACGACGATCTCTTGTAATTTTGACGCAAAGAAAACAATATTTCAAGCTCAGTAGTAGCAGCAATGTTTGTTCCCGGTTGCTAGGAATGCGATGAATTGTGTACTCGTTTAAAAAGATCAGAAAGTTGTTCGATTGTCGCTTGGTATGTACCTCGAAGTTCGTATAAAAACCTGTTGGAAACAGCGCGAATGAAACCTGCATAAAAAGCAAACGCAATTTCAACTTTCATGATATAATCACATCAGTCTTTAAATTCATGTTACACCGAGCTAAACTGACCTAAGACTGGTTTCAGTTTCAAGCAATGTTGTGGTTGCTGTTGTTTCTTTCTTACATGCTATAGCCGAAATAACGCTAAATATGCTTTGGTATACGCATTTATGAACAAAACTAGGAACATGGAACCATGCAAAAACAAGTAGAAATAGCAAGTTTCCGCGAGACATAATTATTTGCGGCTAAGTATCCATCCAGTTATTAATCCCAAACTGAGACGGCGAATACTATTTGGGGGGTAGATTACAAATTTATATCGTGATTGGTCATGACTTTATTCTAGACTTGGTGGCTCCTAAAAGAGCCGTTTGTATTTATGGTTGTTGCCGTCGCTTAGTGTTGTTTCTTCTCTGTCTTTTTAGGTAGTAATACTGCCTGAATGTTGGGAAGAACACCGCCTTGAGCGATGGTGACACCGGCAAGGAGTTTGTTTAATTCTTCGTCATTTCGCACAGCCAACTGGAGGTGACGAGGAATGATTCTTGACTTCTTGTTGTCGCGTGCTGCGTTTCCTGCTAACTCGAGGATCTCAGCACTCAGATACTCAAGTACGGCAGCCAAAGTACACGGGAGCACCGGCTCCGACGCGTTCAGCGTAGTTGCCTTTACGAAGAAGGCGATGGATGCGACCAACAGGAAATTGTAGTCCTGCCCTGGAAGAACGAGTCTTTGACTTGGTGCCCTGGGCTTTACCTTTTCCTCGTCCGGTCATTTTGTCGACTAACTCGTAT